>JANHFX010026784.1:0-67913 GCA_027560015.1 Chloroceryle amazona | reverse complement strand
CAGGGTCGGTAGGGACCCTGGCCTTCCCCCAAAGGGAGTGGGGCTGCCAGGGGCCTTTAACACAGGGCACTGAGTCGAGGATGTAGAATGCGCCTCTTCTGCTTGTGGTGTCAGGAAGGGGCCTGTTAGAGAGCAACACCTCCCCAAGGAGAAGGAGGAGAAGCCAAGGGGCTTCATCCTTACCATGTGGCAAGTGTATCGAGAGTGCCTCCTTACCCTGTGCCAGACGTACAACCCCAGCCCTCTGAAGCAGCTCAAGGCTGCTTCCAGGGCCAGGTGGGGATGGAGGAAGGGTTGTGCATCCCATTTTCTGTCTCAGTGGTGCAGGTCAGAAGGGACCCACTCATCGTCTGAATTTGTGTGTGTGTGCGCACTCGCTTCCTCACAGCTGCTCCCCAAGGGGTGACGCTCGCCTTGGAGCCCCACAACCCACACTCATCTCCCCCATTCCTCTTCCAGTATCAAGTGTTTGATTTTCTAACATGGAGTTCCCTGTGCAAACAACTGCAGAGGACAGCTTGCAAAGCTGATCCCGATGCCTTAAGAGCTTAAAGCCTAGAAGGCACATGAAAAGGGGGCAGATTGTTCACTGCGTAATTGCACAGTAAACAACTCTTGAGAGCCCTGTTTCCAGCATTAGAGCCAATGAAGCTGCCAGTACAGTTACAGTGAGTTTCCTGAAAGAGGGATCACTGGGATCCCCCGGGAAATGATGAGCATCCAGTTGTCCCAGCTAAGTGACTAGTGACCTCTGGAGCCACGGAAGCACTACTGCTGCAAAAGGCAGAGTTTGTGTCGCCTGAAAAACTTTCCTTTGCAAACCTCTGTGCTCCTCCCGAGTCCCCTCTGTGCTCCTGCAGACCAAGTCAATGTTACTGGCCACCACTCAACATTTCAGCACTTCCGAAACATGCTGCCGCACTCACTGTTGTGCTTGTGCTGCTTCTGAGTTCCCCACACTGGTGCCACTGCATCATTCTTTCCCTGGGATAGGATAGTCAGGGAAATGAGGCATTCCCAGCCTGGAGGGGATGTTCCTTTTCTGGGCTAGTTCCTGAAACTCCCGTCCCATGGATAATACTGCTCAAGTACAGCAGAGCTGCTGCACAGATTGCCGCCCATGAAGGGCCTGCCCTTCAGCTTTGTCTTAACCCATGAGGGCTGTGACTGCTTGAACAGGCAACTATTCCAATTTATTTTCTTTTAATACTTAAAAATATTCAAAGAAAGTGCCTGGGGAAGACTAATTCAGAGACAATCGGGAGGTAAGAGATTTTGTCACGAGGCTACAAACCTCAGAGTCAGAGAGCTTTCTGAAGTCAGGTGTGAGGTAGAAGAGGATCCCCTCCTTGGCTCCCGGCAGTGTGACTCCCCGGAAGAAGAGGATGAAAAGCATGAAGTAGGGGTAGGTGGCTGAGAAATACACCACCTGCAAAAGACACCACGAGAGAGAAGCCATCAGCCCACCAGTGCTCACAGAGTTTCACCACCCATGGTGGCCTTGTGTTTGGTATGTCCCCCTGCAATGGGGATGGGTTCCCCACACAGAGCTGCTTTCAGCAACATTGCCTTGCATTTTCTGCCTCCTGTTCCCGTGCTAGTACAGTTTCTGGCTGGTTGAGGTTTCTCCCTGCCATTGACACGCAAGGATACACTAATCACAAAAACAGCATGCTAAAGTCTGGATGAATTGCCCAAAGACAAAGGAATTGCACAGGGATAAATTTAGTCCACAGAAGTAATCCCTTTAAGCCATCACATCCTTGTTTTGCAGAACTAAAGCTGGTGTTTCTCCAGTCCAATGCACCAAGCAATGTGAGTCGTCTTGACTCCACTGCTTTTTTTCCAGCACTGTTGCAGGGACTCGTGGGTACATGTCATCCCTCACCACAGGGCCCATACCAGCAATTGCCTGGGCTTTGCTGGGGCTCTGTAGCTAAAACCTGTTTGAGAGCCACCGGGGAAGGTAACAGCTTCAGTGACCTCTGCTTGAATCGCTCCTTTCTGATCTCTCCTTGAGATCATTCCTTTCATAATCTTGTCCCTTTACACCATGCTGTGCTCTAAATAACACATCTCAGCATCTCAGCATTGCTGTTTCACTAAACTAAGCAATTATCTTTCTGCTGTGCTAGCCTGAATTGCTACACAGTGAATAACAATGTGCTTCTGATCTGAAGGATTCCCACCAAAACCTAAAGGGCAGGTACAGAAATTTTCATAGGAGGTGATGAGGTTTTTGTGTTGTTTTTGGTTTTTTTTCCACCAGTAACATTTTAAGGGACAATGATTTTCAAAA
Source organism: Chloroceryle amazona (assembly GCA_027560015.1). NCBI lineage: Eukaryota > Metazoa > Chordata > Aves > Coraciiformes > Cerylidae > Chloroceryle > Chloroceryle amazona. The sequence continues at coordinate 65,614 of JANHFX010026784.1, read as the reverse complement.
GGGGGAGCCCAGAAGAGGTCTCACTCTCTCAAAGCACTGTCCTGAGGTGGAAAAACAAAGCAATCTCTGAAAATCCCTTCTGAAGTCACTTCCCAAAGAGATTGAGTGCTCAGACCTGTGGCTTTGCAGGGAAGAGCTACTCTCTATGCTTAGCATGAAAATTACCATAAACATGGTAGCAAGTTTTACAGCCATGAAAGGTAAATGTCAGGGATTTAATAGCACCTACTGTGATTCTGCCTCAAAGCACTATAACCTTAGTTATAGGCACTCAAACAAATGTGAGTCTGAAGGACATTTCACCTGCAAAGACCTGAGCACATCCATGAGAGGCAGCACCAGAACACCCAGTCCTCGCATCATTACCTTTCCTGTCCACTCCACGCCCTTCCAGATGGAGAAGTAAACCAGCAGCCAGGCCAGGGCCAGTGTGCCAGCCAGGGGCCAGCGGATGTTGCCAGGTTCCCCCAGGCTCCCGGACATCTGGTGCATGTTCCTCCTAGGGGTTGGGAGAGGTTGCATGAAGGGGAAGTCCAACCCTCGGAGGCAGAGGGATCAGAGATTCTGGAGGCAACTGGAAGGCAAAAGGCCAGGTGCAGACAAGCACAAGAGCCTGCAACCCCCCAAAAGCACCTGAGGCTCATCATGATGGAATAAAGGAAGGAGAAGAGAGGTAGAGAAGCTGTTACCCTCTCTATCCACCTGATGTGCAGCCACATGGTGCACCCCATGCCCACCCCGGCCAACAGCTGGCTCTGACACCCTCCTGTCAAGGCTGTCCAAGGAACGGTGCTGGTGGCCAACGCCACAGCCCCTGTCAGGTATGGCAGCTGTGGTGAGGGGAAGAAACCTGGTGTAGGCAGGCTGCGGACGTACTCCCAGAACTCGGTGACGGCGCTGGTGAGGTTGGTGGTGTCATCCAGGGAGTAGTTGGAGAAGCAGCGGTCGGTGTTCCAGGCATTCCCACAGCTCTGCCATGGCAGCTCCTGTGCCAGCACAAGGACAGCAGGGTTATCATTATTGTGACATCTCCCAAGGGCAGTGTTGAGAAGTGAAATTTGGTTTCTTTTAAACTGAAACCCCATTTATTTGGCAAAGAGGACAGCCAGCACCTCTGGATGGGCAGGCACCGCACAGCCAAAAGCATGAAATAATGCTTCAAAATATGGATAATTGTGACATGGATTTTCCAGGAAACAATATCACGATATGATTAGGGCAGTGCTGTAGCTCTAATAAAATGTTGGCAATTCCCTGGATAGAAAGCCGTTTCCAATTAACTGTTAGTAATTAATAGGTACTAATTAAAATAGCTACTGGGGGATATTGTGTTTATGATCATTACTTCACTCAACAAGTGGTTGGAATTTGCTGCACAAAGAATAAACACTGAGTTGATTCTTATCTCTCATTTCTACCGAGCTGCAATGCTTACAAGGTGGCATGGCACGGAGAAGAAGGGCTAAGGGTTTGTCTACACAAATAAACTGCTGTAACATAAACCCAGGAGTAAATTTAAAGTCTAGTAGGTATTTCATGCTGTCCCCTCTCCCGATTATAAGCAGCACAAAGGGATTTCTGGGAGATGCTTGCACCGTAGGTAGCGGTGTGACAGCAGCATAACTCCTACAGCTTTAATACAAACATCTCCTGCACTGCAAGTGATGAAATGATAGTGTCATGGGCTGTGCAAGCACGCAGGGCAACTCACCCATGCCATGTAGTGCCACGGCAGAGGCAGCCCAACGAGAACAGCTCAGCTACATCTCTGTGTGCAGCAATCTCCTTTCCCAAGTACAGTGCATGGAGATAAATGCAGAATGGTTATTTTGGATCATTTCCCTCTGCAGATAAGACCTCAGGTTCCAGCTCAACAAAGCTTTAAGAAGATGCTTGTATCCATTCCTATTCATCCATGAACACAGACCCCTTTAGAAATATTATCTGTGTTTTAACAGCTTTGTGGCATCAGTGCCTTTAAGTGCTGCCTTCACTCCCCCATCTAAATCAGTTCACTCCAGCAGATGATACCTCCTAATGTGCATGCTGGCTTCCCAGAAGAAGGGCTACGGGCAAATGTGGACACCCCGCTGGCCATCCGGGCTGTTTGCACCCATCCAGTGATTTCATTGTGGACTTGCTAATTACCCTGAAACTAATGCAATGACTCAAGCAGCATTGCACAGCAGTCTTTCAGCCAGGCATTTTGCACACCACAGATGCTGTGCAGCTCTCATAAGGAGGGGCAGACAGGGGGATGGTTTGTTGCTGCTCCATTTCCTCTAAGTTTCAGAGAACAGAAGCTGCAGAAAGCGAGCTACATGCCTGCTCAGGTTCAAAATACTAGTCAAATTTAGAAAGAATAGGGAGGAGGCATCAGCCTAGCTTTTTAATTTGTACCTTGGGCTCCTTTGGGGAATCTGGAATTATCTGTGGTAAAAGAAAAGGCCTTGAGCTGAACACCTGGAGCTGCTTGTGTAGATACGAGCACCATCACCAGTCATGTCTATGACTCCTGACTGCATCAAAGCCCCATCCTAAGATGTATCCTGCCCAGGGCAGAGGAAGGATGGCTTCCTTTGGGGTAGACTTTTGTTCATCTGGGAATCCCCCAAGAGTGCATCTAATCATCAATGACTGACAATTTTGTTCTAGACCCAGGAGCCTACAGTGGGTATTTGTGGTAGAAAGACAGCCAGGAATGCCGAACAGAAGATTTTTGCAGAAGCCTTGATAGATACTTGAAATTTTTGATCAAATAAAAAGTGAAAACAGAGGTTCAACATTCATAAAGGCATTTCAGGGTTATAACTAAATGGAAGAAAGACCTTATTTGAATCATGGAGGTGATGTCTTTAAGGCTGCAGGTTGCTCAGGGTGTTAAAGGTGCTCAACCCCTGCTGGGCTGAAATAAATCATTCAGCTACCAAGAAGTTAATGTGGGGCATTATTCTGACCTTGTATGGTAGAAGACCCTGCTATGGGAGAGGAACCCACTATAAACCACAATGCATAAGTACATGCTAAGGGACAGACACAAGCAGATATATAAAAATCCACAGGATAAGTATAAACGAGGACTAATTAAGGTCAGGACTAAGTTCTGGGTAGTAAAAACATGTTGTAGTAAAACCAGTTGTGGAAATGTGTATCTCTTAAGATTCACACAGCTCTAGAAATATGACAGAGACACAAGGTGAGTTTTAAAGACTGATGTAATTGGCAACAGTTCCCAGAGAGGGGACAGGACCATGTCCAGCAGAGGACCACCCTCACCAAAGGACAAGCATCAGTACCCTTAAGCACTACACAACTGACTCCAGGGCTGATGAACTCTTTGAGAGGGGTCCATCAGGTGCTAACAAACGCTCTAGCACAAACTATAAGCAGTTAGTGGGTGTTTTGGGACATAAACAATTCCTCTCCATAAAGCAGGCAGTAAAAACCCATAGCAAAGACAATGCCATGCTGTAACGTGTCTATGACTCACTGTGGTGAAAGAGTTAAAGAGATAGTAGAGAGCCCAGGCGATGATGACAATGTAGTAAATGTTCAGCCAGAAGGAGAGAACCACAGCTGCCAGCCCCACTCCTGTGAAGGGAGGCAGAGAGCAGCATCAATCCAGGTGCCTGGTGCCCAGCTGTGCTCACAGACATCACAACAAATTTTGTGGCAGAGCCAGAAAAAGCGAACCAGCTCATCAGTGCAGCACCTGCTACAGCTCACTGGGGTGGTCAGCAAGGGAGGCGTGTTCCCTCACATCTTTCACTCACCCATTTCCACTGGGTGAATAGTGCTACCTTTCAGCATGCTACAGGTACTTTAGGGACAGAGCTCTGTGAAAATGGATCTGGTCACTTCCCCAGTAGAATCTCTCTTTCCCACAACCAAGGCATTTCTGAATCACCACTGTTTCCCAGGATGCTGTTACTCCAGACACAGAGACAAGTTCACGTCCCCTTATCTACAGCTTTCCCATGCAATTAAAGTGAGCCCACATGGGGAGGCTTGGGGAGGGTCTTCTGCAACCAGAGCCCCTCTGTCACAGTCCCTGCTACTCATAAAGTACCTTGTCATGACAGAGTCTGCCTGAACAGAGCACAGTGACATTAGTGACTGCAGACATCAGGGCCAAAGGCAGTATGATAAAGACAGAGGGAAAAACTCTCCTCACTTATCACCCCACCACTGTCCCCAGGGATTTGCTTCACAAACCATTAAAGGTTTTGTCTGTAGTTACGATGCTATCACCTTCACAAACTTACAGTACGGTACCTTTAAACATAGGTGCTAATTTCCAGACTCCCAGTCCACCGACAGAGGTATACTGGCCCAGAGCAGTTTCCAGCAGGAAGAGAGGAATTCCAGCAAACACCAGTGTCAAGAAATAGGGGATCAGGAAGGCTCCTGAAAGAAGCAGCAATGTTATTACGTGGCTCCCCTTTTTACCAAGAAGTAAATGCCTCCACCTGCAGTTTCTTGTTCCACAGCACCCATGTGGTGAGGAGCAGACTTGCTCTGAGGTGACGGTTTGCAACCAGAGTTGGTGAGTTTGGCATCTCCCACGGAGATCACCACTGCCTTCCCCTTATCTGTTCGTATCTATGGACATATAGGTATCATATATACATATATACTAGTGGCATCACTAGCTAAGTGATGCCAGCCTCACTTTGTAGTGAGGTCTTTAGTCAATGATAAGCCAAATCTGACAACAAACTCTAAAGCTTGGACACTGACATTGGTAATTTGTTCTTGTTGAAGTTTTCTGTCTTACCTGCAGCAGCTCCCAGTTCTTTGCCTTGCAGGAAAAGGGCACAGGAATATCTGGCACTGGCTGCTGCTTTCTTTAGTTACAGCTTTTTCAGTCTTTTAAGGAAGCTGTGTCTAAGACTATATTTGCTCTTGTAATAACCCTATGCACCTAACCACACTTGTTATAGGTTCTATCCTCAAAATTCCTACTGAAAATATCATCCTTCTCAATGGAAATCATCTCATCACCAGGAACGAGGTAGTGCAGCCACTCACTGGAGATATTACTGCACCCAGCAAATAGAATAGGAGAGCCTCACCGTGTGATTTGAAGGCTGTACATGTTCAGGTCATCCGGACCTACAGGACTTTGGGACCAAGCTCCTTTTACAGATTTCTCATGTATAGAAACATAGAATGTTTGGGGTTGGAAGGGACCTTTAAAGGTGCAGTCCCCCTGCAGCAAGCATGGACATCTCCAACTAGAGCAAGTTGCTCAGAGCCCCATCCAACCTGGCCTTGAGCATTTCCAGAGATGGGGCATCTACCACTTCTCTGGGCAACCTGGGCCATGGTCTCACCATCCTCATTGTAAAAAATGTCTTCCTGCATGTGCTGGAGCATGTCATCATTCCAGAGAAGGACAAATTCTTGCAGAAGCTGCTGGCTGGGGAGAGCAAGGGGATGCTCACAGAAGCAGCTGGCTGTGTTCAGGTCAGCACTGCCTTCTGCACTAGCCGGAGGGCTGAGCTGTCAGTCTTGAGTCTTATTCTCCAGATATTACTGGGAGAGCAAACATGGAGCCAGCAAGCAAAGTCACTCCAGAGAAGCTGCATCCCAGCTTGCACCTGGCAGAGCCAGGCTCCAGCAGCTGCTCTCCGAGGGCAGGGAAGCAGTGAGGCACAGCCAGGGATGCTGGCTCAGGGGATACCCAGCTGGGTACGCCTGCCTGCCAAGCAGGGAGCTGAGCCCAGCTGGGAGAGGCAGGCACCATCGCGTGGTGTAGGAATTGGTGGGAGGTAGTGTGCAAGAGGAGCTGGCAGCGCATGGCAGGGAGAAAACACCCTCCGGGCCAGCAGCTTGATGACCATGAATCTGAATCACAAACTGGCATAGAAACGCAAGCTCTCGGCTTCACCAGCAGCCTGGTGTGGAGGAGCAAAAAGCTTTGAGCATTGCTGCAAGAGGAGCGCTGCCCACTCGTCAACCTCCCCTGCACTCTCACCAGCAGCTGCAGACTGCAAGGTCCAGCCCCATAGGATCCCTGCGGGGAGCCAGGGTCTGCTCTGAGGCTGCAGATGCTGCCTCGCTCCTGCTGTGCCTCATTGGAGAGTTTGGGGACCAAGCTTATCAGCGGTCACAGTGCCTTGCTTGCTTCTGTGCAAGCAGCTAATGAAATTTGCCCACAGCCCTGGTGATCCTGCATTTTTTATCTATAGCAGGCCAGGAAGGTTGTAAGTGAAAGATTTTATTAGACTATTGAGAAGAAAACAGTCAAAATTTGGACCCAGGTCATTTATCCTGGGTGGATAAGAATCATCTAGAATAGGGAAAAATCTACAAATTTACAAACCAGACCACAAGCTTGAACACAGGCTGCTGGCAATGGCACTGCCACTCTGGAGGGTCACATCCCTGAGGAAGTATGAATAACATCTCTGGGTGCTGTACAGTCAGGAGGTTCTCCAATTTATGCCTAAAGTTTTCATGCCTGTGCTTAAATCCTTGGCATAGAGAGAAAGGGATGGTCTTTAATCTCAGGCCCTGGATGGGCTGCTGAAAGGTCTAGTTCAGTTCCTGGGCCTGCTACAAATGATTGTGCCTGATGTTGGGGGAGTCCAAACTTGTCTCCAAAGTCCATGGGTCAAAGGAATTGATGGTGCTGGTCCCACCCTGCTGGCTCAGAGTGCCTGAGCCCTTAGAGGCAGGGAAGAATCACAGAATGCCTGCCACTCACTGTGCAGCCCCAAATCTGCCTGCCTTTGTACAGCAAGGAATAATAATCCTTAAAAAGCAAACACTGCCCATGGATCAGAAGCTGATCATTACAAGCTGCTACATACCATTGCTTGGAGTCTTGATGTGTAAATGAGAAATACAGGATTCTTATTTAAGGAAATGTTCTTTCAAGCTATTCAAGCTCAGGATCTCATAGACAATTTTTAACACCTACTGAGCCACAATTAGTCAGTTTAGAGCTTAGTAAAGTCTTGCTGACATCATAAGGACTACATGAGGTTAGAAATCAGTGTAGGGGCTGGAGTGTTAGTCATAGCTGGGCACATTCAGCTGTGTGCCAAGCCAGCAGGCAGCTCAGTCGTCACTGGAGTCAAGCCCGATACCCGCAGCAGTTGGGCCTTGCTCTGGGCTGCCATACCCTGGCTGAATACCCCCTAATTATGCACCCGATTCCGATGGTGAATAAATCAGCCGTGAGCTGATACAATGTGACAGTGGTGAGATGACAATATTTCCATTCAGTTCAATTTGCCTGTGCGTAATGGAAGCAGCCCACACGACTGTGCTCTGAGCGGTGCACATGCAGGATGCTAAAATTAAGAGACCCACCCACAGTCTGCTCTGCTCCGGAGACGCCTCTGTCAGGGCAGATCCAAGAAGGTGCCCACCCAATGCGAGTTGGATGCCATGAGACTGAGCCTTCCTCACTGCTCCGCACCAGCTCCTGGTGACGCTTTTGCGCATCAGCTCTCCTGCCTGTCTCCGGCATCAGCAGCCTCCACTTGCTGCTCCTTGATGCCGGCTGTGGGAACAGTCGTGTGTGTGAACAGGGTGTTTGCGAGGAGGCAGGAACCAGTTCCCATCTTTCATCGGTCTGGTGTGTTTGCTCGCAGCTGGCTGGTCCAGCCTGCAGCTGCCAGGACAGAGATCACCCTGTGTGCCATTCCTAATGTTAATAACAGCACTCCGCATCTCCACAGCCCTCCCCACCCTAGGATGTCTGCTGGCTACAAATAGGATTGATTTTAGCTTCAAAACACCCCTCATTATAGATATCATCATCATCCCCACCTTTATGTGTGAGGAAGCAGAGCCACAGGCAGTGCAGATGCTGTGTGTTTGAGATGGCGCAGCAATCATGGGCTACAAATCAGTGCTGAGACTTAGTCATGAGGCTAATGTTGTATGAAGAGGGCTAGTGCAGTCAAGTGCCAGAGTGTGGCTAGGTGAAAACAGTAGACCTGCACCATGTCCCTGCCATAGTTTTACCTGTCTGCTTCCCATAAACCTCTCCCAAATCAGTCACACACTTGCACCTCTGCACAGAACAACACACTGAATTAGAAATCTTCTTGTCAAAATGGATAACTGTCTGGTTTCCCACTGGGACTCGCTACATGTGCTTCAGAGAGAGAGCCAAGATCCCCTTAAATGCTGTGGAGCTACATGGACAGACTGCTGCAGGGGTCCAGATCCCTCTCCTCTTTCCCAGGGTGAGAGAAGAGCATCCTACACCATCTATAGCATGGACAGCAGAAGTGGGCTGGCAATATGAGAAGGCCTGAGAGTCAAAGGCAAGGCAGGTTTTGCAAATGGAATTCAAGGCAAAAGGAAAAGATGATGAGAAGAAGTGTGAGAACAGGCCCTCAGGGCAGCACAAATGCACATGACATTGGGGACAGGCATTCTGAGCAGTGAAGAGTTAAGAGGGAAGCAAAGACCAACACGAGAATTCTAGCAGGCAACACTAAAAATATATATACAGCCCTAAAGGTGAGGTGAAGGGGACTGCAGCCCTTGTGCAGGAAGCCTGAGAAATGGTTCAAGGAGGTGAGCAGCAGTACAGGGCGGGGGGAAGTTTATTTTGGTAACAATGGGAAAGCTGGACATGGCGGGGAGAAGGAAGAGCCTCTGCTCTCCTGAGACCAAAGCAGCCCATACTCCACAAAAGCATCTCCCTGCCAAGGCTGAAGAAATAGCACCATTGTAGAGGGGAGCTGAGGCAGAAGCACAAGAGTGTATTTTCTGACTTGATCCAAGACATGCAGAAAGTCTGTAGCTGGGCACAGAGTTGGTCTCCCAGATCTCTTGGTTTCTATCTCAGCACTGCTTCCCATCTGCCTGCCTTTCTCCAATGGTTTTGCAAAGTTCCAGCTGAGGACTGGTAAGGAAAAAAGAAGATGTAGAGGGACAATGATAAAAAGAGTAACAAAAGCTGGCGTTAGCTGTCCACAGAGGAGAGCACTGCTGCCAGCTGCATCACAATTTCTCTAAGTCCTTTGCTGGCTGCCACCTTCTCTGTCGGCCTTTGTTTTCCAAATATTTAGATGGAGCTGATAACTGTGACCCTTCTCATAGCACTGTAAGCAAGTCAAAGCTCATTTCCTTCTGTAGATGATGACACTTAAACGTGCCTTTGTACGTGTACATACGTACGCAGGCAGGTGTATGTGTCTACATGGCCCTGCTATGGTCCATGCAAATCTTCCAATCAAAAATCCTCAGACATGTGGTCCAAACTGGGATGCAAAACTGTTACCCCTTGAGGATACATGCGACTGAGGAGAACCCCACCATTAGCAGATGTAAACTGATTTTGCTGGGAATGTCCCAGCATCCAGCTGGCTGCCTGTGTGCATAACCCTGCTTGTACATAAATGAGGTCCCCAGTCATTCTTTGCTGCAGCCCAGAAAATTTGGACTCCAGAAGCTTGACAAAACTCAAACTTCTCCTTATATTTCTTTGGGTTGCGTCTTCCCAACCTGAACTTGTTAGTAAAGCCCATAGACTGTGGGAACTAGTCTCCTGACATCTCAGTAATTCACATTATGAGGAAGTGACCCCAGCAAGGGGACCAGCTGCTTGCCCAAACCCACAGCAAAATAAAGTCCACTGAGAGGACAAAGGTGCTGAGGGACAAATGCAGGTGCCATACGTTTCTCTCACCTCCTCCGTTCTTGCCGCACAGATAAGGGAAGCGCCAAACGTTGCCCAGCCCAATAGCATAGCCCACACAAGACAGCAAGAAATCAAATCTCCCCTTCCAGGACCCTCTGTCTGGGATCTCCTTCTTCTTCTTCTTCTTGGTGCTCACAACCTCGGGGGCAATGGGTTCTGATTCCTCCAGGGCTGCTTGCTTCACCTCAGACGGAGAGCTTAGCTCCACGGAGGGGTTGTCCATCTTGCCCATCTTGACTCAGAGGTACGGCTACTCTTGCTCAGGGGCTGGAGAAGTAGGGAAGGCAGCCTTCACCCCAGCCAAGCACGGATGAAATGGGAAGTGCTGGACAAAGCTCCTGATGAGAAAGTAAAGAAAGGTGTCCTATGTTAATGTAGTAGGCTTAGGGGAGGGCATTGCTGGGTCTGTGGTGGCCTCACTGGGTAGACTTGTGCACATCAGGACAGCCCATCCATGCCTCCCTGCTTTCCCCAGAGAGAAGGAGGAGGGTAATTTTGTCTTGCATCGCATGGCCCAGCCAGCCATGCATGGCTGTGACAGCAAGCTTTGCGATGGCTCCTCTGCTACGGAGGTGCCCCAGATGGCAATCTTGTGCCCTCATCCCCTCTCACAGCAGCGACAGAGCCACGGTCACAGGCAAGGAGCTGGCCACTCTGCTCAGCATCTCCTGTGTCGCACGTGATGTTGCATTGCCATGTGAATTCAGACAGTGCTGCCTGGTGACTACAGCCAGCCTGGGAACCACTGAGCGCCCGCTGAGTCATGACTCCAAACTCCTCAAGATTAATTGGAGGAGTCTGACTAAGAATTTATTAAAAATCAATATCTCCATTGATTTTAGACCTTACAAAGTATATAACCAGCACAACAAAACAATTCAGAAACAAAGAAAGAATAGGATACTTTCTTATACCAGTGTCTAAACCAGTATTGCACTCATGGCTCAAAAACTAAGTGCAGAAGGTATTGCAAAAGCAGAAGAAGGCACGAAGGAGAGACAAAATGATCCTCAAAAGTGTGGAACATCTTCCAAGTGATGAAAGGCTAAATGGACTAGGATCCATAGACCTGTGGAAGAGGCAGCTGACAGGGGGGTATAAACATACTGGTGTCACAGAAAAATGAGTGTTCACCGTTTCTGACGCAAGCATTGCGGGGGATTAAATCAAGACAATGGGTGGTAAGTTGAAAAAGAGCAAAAGGTGATGATAGTCCACAAAATGCACAGCAAGACTCTGCACTCCACAGCATGCTGGGTTTGCACAACTTCAAAAAGGAAATTAAAAGGAAAAATAATGGGAGGAAAATCCACCAGGAGCTACCACTGTGGTTCTGAAAACCCCTGAGCTGCAAGTTATTGGAGGTTGAGGGACTCTTCCAAAGAGGTATCACTCCCTTTGCTTCCTGATTTTATCCTCTCTCCTCAGCATGTGCCCGCAGCCAGTGCCTAAGACGGGGTCTGGTACTGGTATGGCATTGGCTCTCAACCAGTTCTCAGCCCATTTTACACAAAGCCAAAGTTAAGTCCCCACCAGGGGCCATAAAGGTGACCAATTCTACAGTCTTCCAGAAAAGTTTGTTGACAAAAACATTCACAGATGCACAAATAAGGAAAAAAAAAAAAGAGAAAAAGAGGAAAAATGAGTCAGGAAGCAAAGCAAAGCTATGAAGAGGTGTCATGCTCTAAAAGCTAAAGCTGGCCTTGTTTGAGCTGCTGAATCTTGGCATTCTTGTCTACTAAATAAACAGTACCCATTTGCCCCATGGGATGCTTGGGGGACTCACTAAGTGTTTCTAAAGCATCTGGAACAGAGATGATCTCCCAAGCCCAGTCTCAACAGCAGTATCAGATCCTGCTTCCTACTATTGACACCCCATGATTACAACAGATGGATTTCCTTCCCTCTTGTCACTGAGGTTAGAAAAACCATGTCAACTGTGAAAGGAATGACTGAACCAGAAAACAACTGTAAAAATAACTGTAATTCATTCTGGTACAGCAGAAGAAAGCATCACTGGACACACAAAGGAAAGGGTTTGGTTAATGGATCTCCCCTTTCTGTCCTACACCTTGTGACGGCACTGTCACACCAGCTCCTGGCTCCTCTCTAAGGCAGGGAGCAAAAAGATTATACAGAATATGTAGGAGGAAAGTAAAATAAAGACAACTTCTAAATCAAAATAGAAGAAATAGCACCAAAACCCCTGGGAAGAATTCAGAGCTGGGTTAAGTCAGGGTAATTAACTATGCCTGGAGACATTACAAATTAGGCTCAGTAGAAGCCATTTTGACTCATTTCTTTTTCTTTCTTTCTTTCTTTTTTTTTTTTTTTCTGAAACAAAAAAAAAGACCAGTAGGTGAGCTGCTATCTTAAGTAAGTATGCATATATATCCTGCTCTCCCTGAACTCCTTCCCCTGTCCTTGCTGCCACAGTTCTGGGGTGATACTGCAGCTAGATGATCACACCTCGTATTTCATATACTCGGGGCAGGATGATAGAGAAGCAACAGACCATGCTTGCAGTTCTTCTTACCTGAGAAGTGAGGTCCTTCATCTCTATCTCAGAAAGAATAACCTAGATTTATAGAGGTTTCTCCACAGTCAAGAAATAGAAAAACAGTCAAGAGGACCTACTGAAGGTCCACCCTACCTATTGTCCTGTCTCCTACAGTGATGGATGATTAGGGCAGAAGGGCTCATGCATATCCTGCAGCCTGGGCACGCTCTGTCCTTCCCTGAACACACAGCTCTGGACAGAAAAAATACAGGCATTTGTTGCTCCAGGCTGTTTGACTCTATGTTTAGACATCATCTCGCAGGCTGGACAAGTGGTCCTACTGGGACAAAACACACCAGCCCCTCCACTTATCCACATGGGTCTCCTGGCAGCCTAGAGAGAGCAGAGTCAGTTCAGCAGCTCCCTGTGATGTCACATTATTCGTTCTGAAAAGCACATGGTGCTTTAGGCACAGAAAAATGCCCAAAGGACTCAAAATGATAATCAATAAGAGCAGAACCACAAGCTGGAGGTGGGTTCTTCTTCAGAAGGACTGGAAAACAAGGTCAAAGAGTTTAAACATGACACAAGAGCAGGTTTCTCATTTGGCTTCTTCTAAATACATGCCATTCTGAAGCCAAGACTTTCAGAACAATCACTGAAAGCTAGGGTCATAAATCCCTGGCAGTAAAGTAGTGACCTGAGTTTCACAGACTCATGTAGCAGGCCCAGTCTTCTGCTGCTCAAGTCAATAAAAACAATTGCGTGGTCCCCAGAGGGTGCAGAGCCAGGCTGAAACATATTCTGGAGAAACAGTCCTTCCCTTCTTTTTTTTTTTTTTTTTTTTTTTTTTTTTGGAATTTCACTTCAAATAAGAAAATAGCCCTAAAAAAAAAGCATTACATCCACTTGAAACACTACCTGAAGGTGCTACCAATGCTGACCTTTTTGCTTTCCCCTGCAAGAAGTATTAGCAGTCTCCTCAAATTTGACAGAAAACAAAAATTCCAAGAGCAGAAAACTGCCCAAAATAAAACAGCAAAATTACCTGTGGAAACACATGTAAGAAATACTTTCACACCTCCTCACCTCTTATTTGTCAGTGCTTTAACAGACACACAAATCACTTCTGACCCATGCAGGCAGAGTCATAATTAGTTTAATTACACGGCACAGGTTCTTGTTCAGTCAATTAGGCTTTTCCTTCCATCCACACCATTTTAATGACAGCCAAGTAGCCCCAACCCTCTTGTGTCTTGTTTAGAGCTGTGACTGGCTGATCAGGGCACAGCAGCCCTGAAAAGCAGCTGATTTTCTGCTAGCAGCAGCAGCAGCATATGCTTAAGCTTCCTGCAGCCATGGAAGCTGGATGGTCTGGGGAAAAGCCCCCCTTGGGAGCCTAAGTACGATGGCAGAGGAGCCCTCCACATGGAGCCTGCTCAGGGCTGGAGCATTGCTGTCCTGCCCAGCTGGGTCAGGTGGACAGGGCATGTATTTCCCAGTCCTCTCCACATGTTTCCCAAGAGGCAGACACTGAGGCCACCCAACACCTTTCATCTCCTGTCCCCTGAAGAGAGGCAAGTGCTTGGTTATAGGAGAAATCAGCGTTCACAAAGGACATGTCAGAAAAATACATCAGCTCTCCTGGGTGATGGAGCTGCCAAGTGGTCTCTAACTTCACCCCTCCCTTTTCCATTCTCCTGCGTGACATTTGGGTTGTTGAAGTCCAGGTCTGACCTGCAGCTATTGCCCAACCTCCCTCCTCTGCCAGCAGCCCTGGGGGGTGACAACTGGCATCATTCCTGATAACATGGCAGGTGAGGTTGACACCACTCCACAACTCCACCCAGATGAGCAGAGGGAGCAAAGCAGGCATGGGCCATATTTTGTAAACCATTAAACAAACAGGATAGCCAAGTGTGGCCAGAACACATCTCATGGCCCCCAGCCACAATCCTGGGACAGCTGTGGCAGTCTCCCATTAAAAAAGAAAAAAGAAAGAAAAAAACAGGTGAAGAGGTGCTGGCTCTGACTGCACCCTACTGTGTGGTGGCTTTGCCAAGTAGCACCTTGACTTTTGCATTATGAAAGCAGGAGGAATCAGGTCAGCTTTTGCAGCACCCTCCCCACATGCATCTCTTCTGACTCCTCATCCCACGCTGGGAAGTGACATCAGCTCCTGCTCCTGGCTGCAGACTGTGCCTCACCTTGTCGGCTGGGGCTGCCTCCCATTGCCTCCAAGGAAAACAGGGGCTTTGTGCCTTTTTTGAATGACTAAAATGATGTGGCCTCTGAACCATTTCAGCGCTCTCATTTAAAGCTCACTCTGGCATCTGAGAAGCTTCTCCAGGGAGCAGCGAGCCAGCAGGGCTCTTCCTCAGCTCCCGCAGACCACGCAGAGCCAGCCGGGCCACTGCAGTGGCACGAGGATGACGGACGAGCCCACGCTCCGCTTCCCTTGTGGCAACCTCTGAGCAGACTGCAGGCAGCTCCCTGAGCCCCCACCAACTTCAAGACAAACGAGTGGCTTTAAAGGCATCCCTCTTTCCATCCTCCTCGGCAAAACTACCACACTAAAAAAGATTAAAGGCCTATTTCTGCCCATTTCAAAGGTACTGGTTAAATTAAGAAGCATTTTCCTTTTCTTACATAGTGCGAACTGGCACGCTGGGATGCCAGTTCCACGATACTGGTAGTGTACGCAGGTTAGCTATGTTATTCTTCTGCCCTGCCTGAAGCAGCGGGGACATTTTTAGCCCAGCTTTCCTGCACGAAGACCAGTCGGTCTGTTCCCAACCCCAGTTACTTTGTGAGCTATTTGGCAAGTTCCACCCATCCTTGAAAAAGGAGCACAGCCCTCAGAGACATGAAGGTCTTCAAGAAGTAGGGAGTGGAGAGAGGGAGAAGGCTCGGGTTAGTGTCTCTCCTGAGGAAGGGGTGTGATACCTGGAAGTTCCCCGCTGTGCATCATGCACCAGCCAACCAGTGTGCACAGGACCGAGGAGGAGGGAGGCAGCTCCTCAGAAAGCAGCCTGGAGACATGGGAGGACATAGGCAGGAGTACTGAAGATGGGGGGCTGTAAAGAGACAGTAAACACCGCCATAAGAGACATGTCATGAGAGGTGGAGGGACAAAGGACATCGTGAAGAGAAAAGCACCTATCATTAGTTTAGCTCAGACAGAAAAAACACTGAACTGATTATTCCTTCTCTAGGACAGGGACTGCTGTTTTGCATATAGTTCTCCACATTTCTTTTGTACGCACAGCCCAGGAATAACATTGACTGGCCTCATCTGCCTCCTCATTCCTTGCCGAGGGACAATCTCACTCCAGGGAGGCTAATGGGAAAAAAAACCTTTCAGTGACTTCGGCGAGAACATCGCTGGGGCAGAAGTTGAAACACAACTTGAGAATTGAACACAGAGAGCAATTTCAGATGGAATTTCTCACTTGCCTTATACCTCCTGTTCCTTTTCATTACAGCCCAGCATGGTGTCTGGGCACTAGCACCACAATGAGGGCAGAAATCCCCACTGGTCCCTTCACTCTTTTCTCCAGAGAGGTTGCAGTGTCACAGCTCAGCTGATGCAGCCTGAGTTACTGCTCCCGCCAGCCGCTACCTCACCAAGACTGCAAAAAGATAAGACTTTTACCTCAGACCAACATCCTTGGTGATGCTGTGGCCTGTGAGTGGGTTAGATTTCCCATCTTGCTGGGAGGCACAAATGCTGTGCAAAAGGCACGGCTGTGAAGTGAGTGAGGGGTGGGAATAATAACTCCAGACACGTAGAGCTGTGTTTGACGCACCTCCAGAGATGTTGCAAGACATGTCAGTGGTTATTTGCTGTATTGGGTTTGATATGTTTTGGAGGTTTGGTGGTTTGTTTCTTTGGGGTTTTATTTTTCGATATTTTTTATGAAGTCATTCAACAGAGCAAATTGGGCAAGACTGGTCTTGCAACAGAAAGTTAGGATCTCCACCTGACAAAGTCACCTTGGACTTTGTTGCCATGATTTAATAATGGAAAAATAAATAAATGTACTGCCTCAAAAAAAAAATCTCTTCTGCTGCATCCATCTGAAAGCACAGAGGGGAAGCTAGATGGGAGAAGAAGACAAAATGAAGACCTTCCACCCCCTCCATCTGGCAGGCTCACAGTAGCCACCAAGCACTGCATCAAGTCACCGAGACATCAAGTTGACATCAAGTCAACTCATTCACAATATGGCACCTGTGAAACCAGCTGGTGTCACTCCGGTGCACGCATCCAGCTCCAAGACAGACCAGAGCCTCGCCACGCCAAGCGTGACATTGTTTTCCTGTGGTAGCAGTCAAGCCAGAGAGAAAATCTGTGTCCCACTTTCAGATGCCAAAATCTTTATTTTCCTTCTCTGTGAAACTAGAGAGATAATCGTGCCCCAGAGCCCTGAGGCTGGTTGCAAGGCTCCATTTGTTCCTTTGTTTTTTTGGGGTGGAAAACAGAGAAAGGCAGAGTCGATTCCCTCTGCAGGAACCACACATGGGCATTGTCAGCCAGCAGCCCCTTGGCTGAGGTTTTCCTTGAAATAGCCCAGAAAACTTGCTCGTTACCCAGTAAAGGCACCATCCCTTACAGGAACCTTACATGATCAGCCTGCAACTAGCTGGGCATCATTCTCTCTAATACTTTAATACTGAGAATTTCCTTCTCCTCTCTCCACTTCTTGTGCTAAGCGCAATCCAGCAGTGCAGAAGGAGTGGCTCTTCCCCCAGGGGCTTGTGATACCAGGAGATAAGGCAGACGAAGGAAAGACTGTTGTCTCTGTGGCCTTGGATAGAGACCTGAGCCATAGCTCACCCAGCCAGCCTGTACCAGGGTGCAGACACTGACCCCCTGGAGCCAGGCACAGTCTCTACTGCACAAGCATCTCCACAGCGGCCAGACATGGCGCACTCACTTGTTCTAGCTCCAAAAAACAGGACCCAGCGTCATGAGGTGGTCCATCCCCGGTATAAGAACTTCAGTTGTTTGTTCTTTGTGCTCATTATGTTTCTTCAGAAGGAAACACATTTCCAGCTGATGGCAGCCTGACTTTTATTAATCCCAAACTGTCGCAGAGCTTCTCTTGGAGGGAGAGGAAACAAAATTAACTGTGCTGGGGGTTTCCACCAGGCACTGGCAGAATCACAGCAAGGTCACCAGCAAACTGAGGAGCCGTTAGTAGCCAGACTGCAGCTGCCTCTTCTTCCAAGAAGCATTCATGGGAAGTGGGAGCAGGGAGAAGTTAGGAGGGGAGGAGGGGTGGGCAGATGAGCTTGGCCAATTCTCCAGTGATGTGGGTACAGGGGAGGGATGGGGAGGGCTTCACCTGGGGAGTGAGGCACCTCCCTCGGGGTCAGAGTCTCTTTCTTGGAGGAAGGGAGATAGACGATTGATAGATAGATAGATAGATAGATAGATGATAGGAAAGAAGGTCACAGACATAGCACCCTGAAAGTCATCAGCAGCTGTGCAGGCAGGGGAGCTCAGCTCCACTGTCAGAGAGTACCAAAGCTTGCAAGACCTCTGCGAAGGGCTGCCAGGGGCACAAAATGCCCTGTTTCAGATTGATGTTTGCAATGGCAGCACACAAGGCTGGGAAGGGCTGTCCCAACCCCAAGGAGGTGCAACTGTACCAATCCTTCTTCTCTGCATATCACCTACACCACCTAGAGCATCCCCTGAGACCCTCCCCAGGGAAACTTGCTTGAGGTTTCACCTAAGGGCTGTTACAGCATCTTTACCGAGCCATCATTTAAGCTCACTACATCTCCCCCTCAGCCCGTATGGACTGTGAGAAGCCTTCCACTTTTCAGGCCCCTGATACCACTTTTAGGTGCTGCTCTGGGACCACCATCCTCCTCCTTGCCCTGCCTGGCAGCGCCAGGTGCCTGGATGGGATCAGGGGGTTGCTCACCCAGCAGGACAGGGAGCAGCACCCACAGGCGACCTCCCCAGCCACCCCCACTGCAGCATGTGGGAGGTGATGGCTTGTGCCCTGCTCTTCTCCACTGCAGCAGAAACACCCTCCCCAGACCAGGCTTTTGGTGACAGATGGGAAAGACGCTACCTTCCCAGGAATTGGTGTCCTTCTTGACCAAGGGAACATTGCAATGGCAAAGGCAATGGCAACTAGCAGAAGAAATAAAGGTATAGCAGGGGTGCAGCTGAAGCTAAAACAGAGATGTCTGCTCCTGCTTTGGGTAGCATGCCCACTTCACACCGCCCCAACCGAGTGCCAGTCAGTCAGGTCTGCCCCCATTTGCTCACCTCTCCATCACCTTTTGGGAGGCAGAAACTATCCTTTATCCTACCTTGTTGAGAGGAGAGACCCTTAGCCCCACATCCAACACAGAGTGAATGGAGGAGAGCTCAGGACCTGCAGTGGCCCTTTGCCAGGCATGCTTATGGGGGCAGGCAGATCATCCCTTCCCACACTGCTGCAGTGATCCCTTCTCCAACCCCAGTGCTCACATACCCAAGACCACATGCTGCTGTCCCACTGGACACACCTACCTCACAGTGCTGGCTGGTTACAGGTCCTTGGTGTGTACAGAGCTGCTCACAAAGACACCAGCACGGGAAGGCACATACTGACCTGCTCCCGCACGCAGAGGGGAGCTATGAGCCCCTCCTGCCACAGTGCCCCTCTCCCCCTGCCTCACCCCATGCAGCTCCTCATGGCCTGTATTGACAAACCCTTAATGAGCTTTGAGCTCACGTCCAGTCAAATCAACACCCTGCATGTCGCGGGTGCGGAGTGGGGGGGGTGGCACCCAGAGACACTGGAAAAACACATGTCACCAAGAGTGAAAAGGATCCAAGGGCATGGGCAGGGGGGAGAGCAGGAGAGTGGGCAAAGGTCCTGGTGCTGAAAAATGGGGGAGGCAGCTGCTGAGTGGGTTGCATGTCATTGGGTGCACCCATGTTGCTGTAGCATTCTCTGCCAGGACAGCTGCAGCCAGGACATACGAGGCCATGCTAAAAGCACTGCACACACCCCTTGCCCTCCATGTTTGCACTCAAACAGCAGCCTCCAACTTCTCTGTCAGCAGAGCTGGCTGCAGTGACTCAGAGGATGCAGAGGTCTGGCACTCCATGCATGGCAGAGAGGTTGAGTCTCTCTCCACGAGCCTCTCCTGGTTTCACACAGACCTGCCTGACACAGCTCTTGCAGCACAGCAGCCTTGTGAAGGGGAAAGAGGACAGGCAGAGCTCGGGAAGAATAGTCCCAAAGGACACCGTAGTGTCACCCATCAGGTGCACTGCTAGATGTGGGTTGGGCTTTTGGGGTGGTGTGAGAAATTGGAGGAAAAGGGCTAGTCATCATTTGAAGTGTCAGGTACTGGCCACCAGTGAAGGAAAGGAGCCGCATGCATCTGTTGAAGCAAATACCGTGAGCAGGAAACCCTTCAAGTCCCTACCTAGGGGCCAAAAGGTGCTCAGTGCTTCCAGAGATGTGCTGGACCACGTAGGAAGCTCAGCTCTTCCCTGTCTGCCAGGTTTGCTTTGCAACCACTACAGGCTCAAGGTGGGGAAGGGCTTTTTGAATGCAATGCTGTGTTATCAGGTCAGATTTGTTTCAGCCAAACAAATCACCAAATTGCAGCTGGTACCTGCAGATGGGAGTTTCAGTGGGGAGCCAGCAGCAAAGCCCCTGGCCTCCTTTTGTCAAAAGAAATGAAACTTTAGCTACCTAGATATCATAAGTCACCCTTTCCTGAACATGCTATGTCTGGCATTTGCCTGTTCAGCTGTGTTCCCTCATGGTCTCCAATCTCTTCTCAAGCCCCACTGCCGACGTGACACATCCTAAAGAAAAAGACAGAAAGAGATGGTAGCAGTTTGCTTGCAGGGCAGGTGCAGGTCTCAAGCCTGAGGGAACCAGCCAGTTATATGCATTTTCCAAGCTCCCCTCAGAGTCCTGGCTGAGGAATACCTGAGAACCACAGCATGTTGACTGGAAACATCAGTTGCTATAGGCAAAGATGTTCCCTCTTCACACAGGAAGCACAGCAAACCCTTTCCCCACTTCATGCACTGCTGGTCTGGAAAGAAAACAGGCCAGAAAGCAGCTCTTTTGCCCAAAGTGAGAAAATTAGAAAGCAACAAGTGTTTTTTTGTGTAACATTTGCTGTGCGAGCTAGAGGCAGAATCAGGAGAAGGGTATCAAAGGCACTGGGGAACAAGAATGTCTCTCAGCATCAGTCTGACCAATGTCTTCCTTTCCCAGAAGAAGGGAAAGCGGGACCAAGAAAATAAAGGAGTACATGGATGTTTCATACTTGGCTAGAGCTAGATACAGCCTGGTAAGCCCAAATGAGTTTGGAAATGTGCCTTAGGAGAGAAGCAGAATTTGTTTGGAAAGCTGAGAGTTGGAGTTTTTCTCCTGGTTGTTGTCCATAAACATTCATGAGACTAAATTTCGATTCACCAGCGTGTTCCCAGAAAATGGGAGCTTGGCAAATACTCAGACGAATATTCAGTGGCTTGAGTATTTGCATCTGAAGCTTTTGGGCTGCCACCCACAAAGCTTTTGGTGGCTTGGGAAGTAGCCAGCAAAAAAGCCCAACCCCACCGTATAATCTGGGTGAGTAAACACAAGTGCAAAGAGTGTTTTCTGAATACCAGCTATTGGATATGATAACAGCAGTAAAAGCAGCCAAATAATCAGGCTAGCCATCTCTTAGCTTAAAATTCATTTGCAAAAATCACTAGCGCAATCATTATAAAATAAGCAGAAGCATAATCACTTGAGGATAATTTGCAAAGAGGAATAGGGCTGCACTCACTGAGAAGCGCTGCTGTTAGCTGTGAGGCTGCCTGGCCCTGGCTAAGCCCACCAAGATCACCACCTCCAGAGGGAAGCTAAGCTGGCCAGCACAGCGGGCTGGGCAGGCACTGCTTTTTTGAGCCCTGTCTAAGGCAGGGCAACCTCAGAGATCCTGACAACCTGTGGTGGGGACCAAGCTGGTTTGCCTCCTTCCCCCCTGAGCAGGCTCAGAGCTCAGGTCTGGCTGGACTGCTGCCACCCAAGCCATCCTCCCCCTAAATGGTGGTCAGTAGGGTATAGGAAGGGAAAATGTGTAAGGCCAGGGTAGGTAAGGCAGAACAATTCCTGTGCCCAGTTCTACTGGTTTCCACCCCCAGGTACCATACAAGACTCTGAAGGCAGGCAGCCTGTTGAAAACTCCTATGGTGGGCTCTGGGGTCTAGGGTCTCTTCATCAGCAGTGAGTGGGCTGTTAATACCCAGTAACACACCTCCCAGCCTTACTGACCCCTTCTCTCCCTGCACAAGCTGCCAGAATGTGGGCTTCTCCCAGTCTTGGGCAACTAGTGCAATCATTCCCGCTCACAGTGGGATAAGCCAGTCCTAGAGCATAGGGAGAGGTCTTGCCCCACACATTTATAGCTCTCCATGGGCTGCCAGCACGTTCTGCTGGGGGAAAACAGCTTCTTTGAATTATCCTTCCCCCGGGAAACCTGTCCAATACTTTCCACAGCTAGCACTTTTATTTACAGTTCACCCACTGGTCTTAAATCTACATTTATGCCACTTGCCCCTGCAACTGCTAGGAGCCCTTGGGAGCAATTTCATCTGGAGATCACTTGTTTCAAAGACTGGACATTTTTACATCAATTCCACTGCCAGCAGTGCAAACAAAGCAGAACACGGTAGAGGACGAAAGATGTAAAAGAAATACAGTAAGAACAAAACTGGAAATAAGTACAAGAAAAGAAAAAGAATTCCCACCCTGGAAGAGATTAAAGGTGACTTGCAAAAGAAAAATAGATTAGGTTGGAGCAGTTTTGTTCAGGGCTTGCCTATTCCTTCCCCCACCACCACCCCGGAATACTCTGGAGACTGGGAGAACTAGTGCGAAAATGGCACTGGAGATACTGGCAGCAAGATTTCATCAGCTGTGAAAGAGCAAAGTTCTGTTAAGCTCAGTGTTTTTGTCTTGTGCACTTCACCTTAACTCATATGGTTGAGAAACACCTGGGAGAGAAGTTTCCTCTACTAAAAATTGAGCTGTGCTTTCAGTCAGCAAGTGAGATCTGAAGGACTGAGAGTCCTCCAGAACAAAATGAAGAAGATCAATCTGACAAGTCCTAAGACGTGCTATGGGAGGAGGGGAATATTAGGTAGAAGAGAAAGAAGAACACACTAAAATAAAATCCATTCACTCAAAGAAGTCACAATGGCATTTTCCCCACTTTTTTTTTTTTCAGTGAAGAGCCATTTTTTTCCAGTTTGCTTGGGTAGACATATGACTGATTTTTCCATTTGATTGAAATAAGCAGGGCTGTAGTTAAGGAAGTTTCTGAGAGGAGAGAAACACGCTGCTTCACATGGGGCAGCACATCTATGGCTTTTGTTAGTGGCTAAAGCACAGTGAAAGCTCAGGCTCCTGCACCACCACAACCTCTCCTTCCCCAGCTGCAGCAGAGCTGGTGGTGGTGCCTGAGGATGGCCCGTACCTGTGGGTAGCCCAGCCTGTTTGTCTGATCTTGCTGATACCTACAGCACCTCGCTGTGACACAGATTCAGTTTCCTGCTGGGCAAAGCCAGACCTGAGTTGTCTTTCCAAAGGATGAGGTTTAATTACCAATACCTGCCTCCTGGGAGCTGCCAGAAAGCTCTTGAGCTACTTGCTCATGTACCTTGCCCCAGGAGCAAGTTGTGAGAACTATCACAGCCATCAGCCACAGGATTTCTGCAGAAGGACTTCTGACAGGACTTGTACAACAGCAGGGTTACCGTACCTACACACTGCAGGGAGCTCTCCTGCGTCCCCTCAACACATAAGCAACCAGTGTTGCCCATCTAAATCAAAAACAGTTACTCTACATTAAACCAGAGCAGCCCACTTTGCAAGCATGATTATTACAGTTTAAAGACCGTTCAGGTGATAGGTGGACATAGGGGCGTTGATGAAAGTGTGCCTGTGTGTGCAGTTTGTTCTTATAAACGTAGTTAAAAAAACCCTGAGCATCTTCCTATCAGTGAAACTGCTCTCACAAGGGACTGTGATGATTTATCTCTCCTGCTCCTAATCCATCCGAAGCTGTGTGAAAAGCAACCCTGTGTTCACTCCAGCTTGATCCTGATGGACTTAATATAAATTAAAATTAGTGTGAATGGAACATAAATAGAAGTGTCCCCCATACATTGGAAGATTTCACTGAAACCATATACTGTATTAAACCAACTTAATTTTCAAGTAAATGCACCCTTAGGTCTCGTTACATCACTGGCATAGCTCTGCCAGGAGAGCGTATATTTTTTTTTTCCCCTCTTTATTAAGAGGCTTATGCTGATAAAAGCTCTGAGGTAGATGCTTTAAATCAGCATAAGTAGTTAGAGGAGTAGATCTAGTAGATAGAGGTATCTAGTAGATAGAGGTTGTGACACTTCCCAGTACAACCATATGGAAATGCTCTCTTACAGGGAGAAGAAGCCTTATTGTGTGGCTGTGCTTGACCTCAAAAGCACAGAGGCATGGGGAAAAATGTGGTAGGTGGGGAGGAAAAAGGAGACAGGATGGATTTGGTATGAGATGTAAGCCAGGGCAAGTTAACAACAGAGACAGTATAACCACTGCCCATCACAGATGCTCTACCTTGATAAGGAATCGGGTCCTGCAGACAAGGGGAGCAGGAAGACCGAAGGCCCAGCTCCTCTGTGAAGTGCCACACAGGTGCGACCTCATTTATCACCATGTAGGAAGGGATGGTGCCAGCACCACAAAGGAAAACATCTCCAGCCTGCAGTCCTGCTGCTGCTCTGCTCATGTGATGCACACAACCAAAATGAGCCCTTGTTTGCAGCAATCACGTTGCACCCCCCGGGGATTTGTTTCTATCGACAGAATCAGATGGTGGGAAATTGTTTTCCCGTTGTTCAATGTGCCCTGCGTCAGAGTGTCCAAGGGACTTTGGCCAGAACAACCTGGGCTGCTGACACTTCTGCCCAGGGTCATTAAAACACCCTTCCTTTCCTTCCGGAGAGGGAAGACATTTTGAAGGTTTTACCAAGTTTACAAATCACCTCTGCTTATAGCCAAGGTCCAGAGGCCCCCAAATTCCAAACGCCAGAAGCAACATGAACAACTCATCAGTCTCTGTCACAACATGGACATAAGTGCTGTGACTAAGACATAAAAAATACCACAGCATCATTGTACTCTAGGTGCCTGGCACCCACATGGAGATGTGCAACATCTCCCCATCAGTATCTCAATCTTTCTGAAAAGTGTTGCTTTTCTCCTCTTCACACAAGACCCCATGGGAGCTCAAGGACTCAACAGCAAAGGTTGTGCTGCCACCTCCCTTGCCCACAAGCTGTGAGAGCTGCTTAGAGAGGCAGCCCCTCAGCCCTGACCAGTATTCCTCCATGAGAAAAAGAAGCTTGCTGCCTCTCCTGTTCAAACACAAGGTTGAGAAAGGCACCAGACTGCCTGTAATCACTCATCCTCCTCCAGAGATGATTATCTACACCATGGCTCAACAAAAGCCTCACACTCAATAAAGCATGTTTTGGAAAAGTCTAGTGGCCACTGGCAAATAATGAATAGGCATGAGCACACCTCTGGTCCAGAACAGCCATCCCAGACAGTTAGCAGGGTAAATAAAGCTCCCTGTCCTGGCTGTAACCCAGGCTGGGCAGGAAACTATTCTACAGCCTGTAAAACAAAGGAGGAAAAAAAAAAAAAAAAAAAAAAAATTTCACAGCATGGTCTTGGCATGTCACCAAAAGCAAGACAGAACAGAGTCACCCATGACTGGCTTTGCACAGCCATTGAAAGCATTTCTCCCTGGAAATCCCTTTCTTTTCAGCATAGCTTTCCAAACACAGGCTTGACAAACCAGAACAGACAGCTCCAAAAATACACATCCTCCTTTGCAGAGACAGTCATAGGTCAGGAATTCAAAACAGAGCCAGGTTTGCGCTACAAGAGTAGTTGAGGGGGCAGAACTTGTTCTGGGTTTCAAACCAAGACAAAGCAAAAGAAACCTCCACTTCTCCCCAGGTGTTGACACATTTCTTCTCTTCCCTTGGCCCCAGCAAAAGATTCAGTCTTTGACACTGATGCCTCAAACCCTTCCTTGCAGCCCTGTGGGGGGAACTGGATCGCAGTGTATGCACACCTCCTTATCCCCTCAGGTCTCAAATGTTAATGCTCACTTTTTGAAACCTTGTATTGTTTTATCTTCTCCTTTGGTGAACATTACTACCCTCCTATCTTGTCCCAATCTGATGTGGTTAATTAGTAAGAGGTTATGGTATGTAAGCACACACAGCTTAATAAATCAATGAACAGCACGAGCACCTGACCCTCTATATATCCTCATGATTCCCTCCTTCCTGGCCCTTGTTGGCTCTGCAACCAAGTCATCTGGCTACTGTCCCTAATTTCTACCTGGGCAAGGCCCACATCCCTTCAAGACCACAAGAGTACCACACCAACCCCCTCCTGCCACACACTGGGGAAGCGAAAGCTCAGAACAGTTCCTGGATGCAAGCACCAACCACAGTGCCACTGCAGAGCATCTGTAAATTATGCAACATGAACATGACCCAAGGTCCCTGGTATCTGAGAAACCAGTCAGCCCTGTGCTTCTAAGGGTTTTCACAAAGAAAAATGCCCTATTTCCTCCAGCTCCATCCCTACTGCCCTTTGTCATCTACTGGCCATGGGCAAGGTTAAGAGATTAAGAGAAAAATCAAGGTCTTTGCTCAGGACAGAGCCGTGGCTCCAATCCTTGGTAGCAAACCCCTGTGCTAGGGCTATCATAAACATAGCTGCTTTCTACCCCCAAAAAAACCTAAGATGAGGTCTGGAGGGAGGGCACAGCTGCATTTCCAGCTCATTGGGAGTTACTGCAGATAGCTGTCCCTTGCCTGAGGGTTACTATGGTCACCTCGGGCAGGGAAGGTTGAGAGCTGAGCTCCAGGCAAGATGAAATAAATGTCACTGCAATTTTCCTCCCCCAAAAAAATCCAAAAGCACAGGGGTCAAGAAAATTGAAGATATCTTGATGATGAGAAGAAATACTTATTACTTCATGCTGGACAAAGGTAGAAGTGCAAGAATTCCTATAAGAAGCCTCCAGAGGCTGGATACACCTTCCTGGGTCAGGAAAGAACGGGATCCTCGGCCAGCTGCAGTCCTAGGGCAGTGTGAGGGGCACCACAGTCTCCCTGCCCATCCAGACAGGCAGCACTTCAGCCACACCAATGACAGAACTCACTGTCATTGAGAGGAAGAGCTAAGAGAAAAGGTTCAAGAATGACCCATTTCAGTTTGGGAAAAAAAAGAACCTTGCCAGAAGGGCATGGAAAGGGACTCATTTGGCGCATGTAGAGGTGGGCACAACCTCTCTGGCTGGGAGGGTGGATGAGCTATGGGGGAAGTGTAGCAAGGCAGTAACAAGTTGTTTGGACTGTTTGCCATTTACTTTATCTTCCTTTTTTAATCAAATTTTGTCCAGTACACTTTTTCAACTATAATTTCCTCCTTTTTTTTTTTTTTCCATTTGCCACTGTAGGAGGAAGAAGGGAGAGGAGGCTGAAGGGGAGGGTGCAGGGAAAGCAAAACCAGAGAATAAAGAAAGGAAAAGGAAAATAAAAGACTTTTCAGCTTCCTTTTCCTTTCTTTATTCTCTGTTTTTTAACAAACTACTTTCCTGGCTTTTCTTTCTGGAGAGAGAGGTGAAAAAAAGAGGTCTTTTAAATTAAAAACAAGCAAACAAACAAACAAATAAATAGGCTGAAAACCCAAAAGTGGTAATTAAGTGCTTGACAGGTGTTTGTCCTTTATTCTGTATACAATGTTTTTCCTCCAACCAGGAGGAGCAGTTCAATATCATAATTTCCCTCAGACTTCAGTTTCATATGCATCATGTCTTGGCCTCATAGCAATTAGAAGGGGAAGAAAAAAATTCTCCCTTGTTTGCACACCACCCCTTTAACAGTGTATTTACATGCTGTGGTGCACAAGAAGGGAGCAGTTTCCATCAGGTAGACCCAGAGGTCTCCAGAAGTGATGGCTTCCACTGGCTGGTGGACACCTGTCAAATCTGTCATATTCACACAGCGATTCATCTCTTACCAAATTTATCTATCACTGCATGCTGGGGTCTCATAGCAAAGGGCAGCTGTTGGTGGCATTTTCTCCAGCTGGGTGTACCTGGGGCGCTGAGCTTTCCTTTAAACTTCCTGAGACTGTCACGATCCCATCCAAAGCACCTGGATGGATTTCCTGATCCTGCGAATTTTGCAATTGCTTTCAATGGGGACAGCAACACTTCCTCTGACTTTACTACAAGATGCTGCTTCCTGGGAGAGGTGGGATGTTACTATCAAATTATACACAAGCAACAGAGGAACCGGTTCATGCAGTATTTATTTTCAATAACACAGCCCCATATTTGTGCTCAAGATTGAAAACTGATTTCTTTCTACCAAGGATTTTTGCAGTGGTATCAGGCTACATCAGGAAAAGGAGTGAACACATCTCCACGACTTCTCTGGCAGTACAAGACTACCTTACATCTTAAAGGCATGGAAGCAGAAGAAAAGAGGTTGAATGTCCTAGCAAGAAGCGTACAAGAAACCCATGATAATGCCTAAGACTGAACCTGGATGGCAAGGCCCAGTCCTTTAACTTTCCCTTCTGTTGCTTGAAGAACAGAAGGCAGGTTTCCTTCCCAAAACCAACCCCACAGTTCCAACTACGGGCACTGTCAAGAGAGCCGCAGCCCACGCCTGAAACCAAACCTCTTGTGTGCAGCCCTGCTGCAGCTCCGAGCACGGGGAGGCAGCCATGGAGCCAGAGCTCTGCAGACACCTGGAACCCCTGACTCCAGGATTCCTCCAGATGATCAGGCTGTGCCACCCTGGCACTGCTGCTCCTTGGTGGCAGCCACTGGCTTTTGCTGCAGCTGAGACCTGCTGCAGGGAGCTGCTTCACTCACCAAATCATAAGCAACACCGCTGGGAGGGAGAGGAAAAAGAATGCCAGAATACTTACCACAAGGCCTGACTGCAAGCCTCTGGATGTCAAGCTCTTCCCACAACTATTGCTGCAATGTGACATTCAGCTCTTCAAAAAAATAAAATTAAAATTAATGGTATCTTATGTGGTGCCGCAGTCCTTTGCAGGGACCAAGGATGAGGCTTGCCAGCTATCTCTGCCTTTTTACAGTAAATCATCTCCCATCAAATGATAATGTCCCAGAGAGGTACAAATTTTGATACTCAACTTCCAGTGTTTCTTCCACCAACAGTTGTTTTCAGTTTTTAAAGGGAAGGAAATCAAATGGAGTGAATCTTACCCTATGCTAATTCACCAGTTAAAATCACAGGGAACTGCAAAAGATAAGGTTCCCGTAGCAATTGGAATAGGCACAGATGAGGCTCAATTTTCCTGCTTGCATTCAGTGCTGGTGGTTTATCTCCACACAGCACAGGGAGAAGCAATTACTTGGAACATGGAGCAAGGGAAAGGAGCCTGTGGCATCTCTGATTCCTTTTAATGGCCATTCTCCAGCGTGGTTTGATGCTCTGCTATTGTAACCCTGGTGCGTGTGCCCTCAACCATGGCAAAGCTCCCGCGGGGATCCCACCGCTGTCTTTTCCCATGGTTTTAACTGTGAAGTTCTGATAGGCATTCGAGGGGGTTTTGGCAGGGAGTTTTACAGCCCCAAAGCTGGGCCAGAGCTGTGTGGGGCACCGCACCAAGCACTGCATCCAAGCGCAATCCCTCCCAGCCGCTGCCTCCTGTTCATGAATACCCTGGCAAAGAGAGACCTTTAATTCCATACAATCTGATCCCAGTGAACCCATCTTACCTATTAATTATCGCTTTACCTTGCCCGAGCATATGGTTATTGCATCCAATTATGTCTTTCTTATCCTCTGAGCGGTCATTTGCAGCAAAGCCGAGGCAGTGCAATCTTTCTCCCACCCTTGCCCCAAAGATACTCTGCAGCCCAGAATCGGGCCAATCAACTTCTTCATTAATTCCTCTACAAAATGCCCCAGCACTGCAGTTAAATTTGTGGGTGTGCAGTCACCAGGGTCTCATTTGTCCCTGCTGTGCTGCAGCTCTGTTTGTTGGTTTGTTTTTTTTTTTTACCAACTGCTCTGGGACTTTTCTCGCACGCTGTGAATTTTCTGAAAGAATTGTCAAATATTCAGCTGTTTCACTCTTGGATGCATTTTAATTAGGCCATGTAGTTTTGACAGAGAGCGACTCCCCTAGATAGTTGTTCCTCATCCCCTTTTCCTCTTCCCTTTCAGTGACAGCTGAAGCCATAACCACCAACACTGCATCCTCCTTTTATCATTGCCTGTGATGTGTTCCTGGCTCCCTCTCCCTTGTACACAGGTGACCTGGCACTGCTCTTTCCTTTGTCATCCTCCAGCTTCTTCTGTACTTCTGATCCAGCTTTCTTATTCCCTGTGCTAACATCCCATCGGTTTGTGCCTTTTCATCCCCATCTTTGCTTCTGAGCACCTTTCTTCTCTGCTCTCTCTCACCACTGTGGTTTCCTTTTCTGCTCCCAACACAACTGCTTTTTTTGGTCTTCTCTTTTTTTTTGTTAATAAGTTATTTTTCTTTTCCCTGACGATGTAAGTATTGGAGGACACTTCTGACAAAAGCATGTTACTCTCTCCCCAGCTGCTGACAGGGAGAGCTGTCCTCAGGGTGTCAAAAGAAGTGCTGTGCCCAGTGGGTGCAACCAGCTGGCTGGAAGGAGAGGGTGTTCCAGATGCTTCTGTCTCATATGTGAAGGAGAGAAGGGAAGAACCCAGGTGAGAAAAGAAACCACTTTGGGAAGGAGAGAGCAAAACTGTCCAGGGTATGGAGGAGACATCCCTGGTGTCTTAGAAGTGGGTTTCTCTCTCTGTGATGCTGACCACCTCGCGGACTGGAGGGGACCACCCCTTGCTCTTCAGTTCAGAGAGCCCCACCATGTGCTGCTTCAGCTGTGGCAGATCCTCCGATGGAGAAATGAGCTGCGTTAGCCGCTGTGGAAAGGAAGTCTCTGTTAATTAAGCTGATAAACCAACTGACACCCTGTAGTGATCCACAACCATTGCTGGGGGCAAAGGCATCTAGAGAGCTAATGCTCCCAGCTCCCTGCTCTTCTTTCTCCTGCTGAACTGCTGTGAAAGGGAGAGGAAGAAGAGCAGGCTCGCTTTAACTCCTCTGGGGGACAATTACTCCACCTCTGGGCTCAAACCTGGGCCATTCACTGACAACCCAGTGTACAGGGTTCCTCTCAGCCATGTTTCTGGGAGGAAGGATGCTACAGATTAGCCCCACAAGTATTTTCTATGGCCATAGAAAAAGTCATTGTAAAGACTGTCATTTTTTCCCTATATCAAGTAGCCGTGCTTCCTGATGACTTCAGCGGCAGCTGTGGAGCTTTCCAAATGGTCTGACCATCAGAAAGTGCTCAGCATCTCCTGCTATGGTCCAAAAAGAGGGTGGATCAACTGCCTGCCCTTAGCTTCCCCATCCCTTGCAATGCAGGGGTGCTGCAGCCTGCTACACACACAGACATGTTTTAGCAGCTTTGGGGAGTTTATTCTTACCAAATACAAAGAACTTGGAGCTCTTTTGGGCAAAAGGTGCTGGCCCACGGAGACAAGAGCTACAAATTTCTGGTCTTTCTCATCCTGTTTTTGAAGCCTCTCTGGTAGCACAACACCTTCCCAAGCACCAGGGCTCCTCCCAAAGCCAAGTAACATGCAGTGTCCTGCAGCCACCTGCCCAGCTCCAGGGACCAGAGCATCCCTTCCCTGATGAATACCAGCTTTCAGAGTTACTTTTTCTATCACAAGCTGTTCAGGACAGTGCACTCTCCTCCCTTGCAGAGTGCATCACAACCAAAGTGGGCAATTCATCCATGACTTGTTGGATTAATTTCAGTGCTTCCACTCCTCCTGAACTGCCTGATGGAATCCTGGATTTTGCTCATTTATTCAAAAGTATTCACCTCATGATTTCTGAAATAGGCCTTGGCCTGCAGCTGCTCTGTGAGCAGTTCATTGTGAGTTTTCAGTCTTTGGAGCCTGAGCTGTCTTAATCAGACACATTAGGAAACAACATTTGCGTTTCTTGGTCAGTGACGTGTAAGAAGAGGAATCAGTTTGTTGCAGCCACTGATCATAATTACAAATTGCAAACTTGCTTTCAGTGAATGGTTTGCAATATTCAGTTGAAAGGCACTGCTCCTGGAAGCATCTGTGTCAGGAAATTAATTCACTACATTTCTCGAGTGTGACTGGAAAAAAGAAGCAGGTATATTTTGAGAAGACTTGTTTACAAAACAGGAGCAACTATTCCAGGAGGTATCATCTGTTTGGCTTTGATATTCTCTTGAATCAACCCAGGTGTAGCAGCTGATTCCTTCCTGCATGCCTAAACCACATCCTTGAAAGCTTCTTCATACTAATATAACTGAGAAGTCCCTGGAAATTACAACTAATGTCATCTAAAACAGGGCAAATAGAAAAATCCTCAGTCTGAAATTGGCCAAATCAATTCCTCAGATGTGCTGCAAGATAGGCAGCAGCACAGCTCACAGCAACATTTCAGTCCAAAGGCTGCTTGTTTAGCAGGTGGGAAATTAGGGCAATTCCTTCATTGACAGCTCCAAGTCCTCATTTAGACCTATGAAACCTCTGACCTGTGGCGAGTCAGACCTTGTCAACCACCCAGTCAAACTCTTCAAACTGGCCACGGGAAAGGGCAGGTGTATTACCACTAAATGGCCCAGAGCACAGGAGAGGGCAGTAAGAAGCAGGCCTCGAGGTCCGAACTTGGAGCGAACCATATCACAGAGCCTTGGTACAAGATTCACCAGGAGATCCTCATGTTGGGAGGTTTACCTAGCTCCCTCACAACCTTGTCATATCTTTATGGCCACCAATGGCAAGCAGGAGTCCCAAGGGCCAAAGGCAGCAGATTTCATAGCATCATACTTCTCCACCTCCCTGCCTGCATGGCTTATGCCCCTCTTACTGTGTCACTGGAGACTTTCATTGCTTCTGTTCCCGCCTGGGCATTGCACAGTATCTTCTCCTGAGCCTGAGATGGGCACTAGCCAGCTTTGCCACAGCTCCTGTCACTCCCTATTAAGTCACATATCCCAGCCAGCAAATGAGAATCCCTTGTTGAGCACAGGCAATGGAGCTAACAAGGTCATCCTGCACTCAGCCTGTCCCTGGCTGTGTTGACAGTGCAGGTTCCTCCTCCCCATGACCCCACAATGTGATTATCACACCCACACTACAGCCCCAGGGATGATCCCCGTCCCTGTTCACCTGCTCCCCTCCCCAGACAGCTGCAGATCAGCCTACGGTCAGTGAGGATGGGGAAGGACCAGAAGAGGAATTGTGCAGAAATGTATATTTACTGCATATCACCCAGGGCTTTCTTCATGGGGTAGGTGGGGTGTCTTCTTTATGACACCATCTTCCTAGACACACTTCTTGCTAGGACAAGGTGTCTACAGTGAAAGAGGAGAGGTTTAGGCATGGCACAGGGTTGACCTTTACAGCTTGGTGAGCATGTTGTCTTTAATAGCTACATTTCTTCAGAGAAAAGAACACAGTCCTGGCCCAGGTTGAAAAGTGCAACAGGGACAAGGGACAAGAAGTAAAGACAAAACAGATCCTGGTTTTGCACCTGGTTTGCACTGTCAATATTGAAAGAAGGCAAAAGTGGTGGCTTGACATCTTTACTTAAATGGCCAGCAGGACCACCTGAACCACAAACCAAACCAATCAGCCTGTGGCCTCAGGTGGCCCACACCGAGTGTGTCCTCTGCCATGCGGTGGAGCCAGTGCTAGAGATGCTCTGCATATATCTGCATATTGCACTGAGCATGGCAGTGCAGTGGCTCATGGGAGACTCTGGACATTTGATGATCCCCCTGGAAGCTGTTCTGAAACTCTCCAAGCCCTCCAAATTGCCAGAAAGAGCTATGGGACATTCTAGGAAAGAGCCACTCTCACCACCTGTGCCTTCTCGGAGGAGAAATATGCCATGTGCAGCTTTCCTGGCGCCCTTCATGAGCCATCTGAGGAAAGCAGCAGCAACTTGCCCAGTGACCACATACCTGCTTTAGGGGTCCCTTGGTTTTCAGGAGGATGAAGATGGCGTAGAGAGGAACGCAGACCATGGAGGAGAGTGCCATCAGCCAGCCCACCACGTAGCCCCAGGTTGGGTACACGTAGGAATTGTTGTATTTCAGAGGTTTGTACTCGACCAGGGAAAACAGGAAGATGGCCTGAGGAGCAGAGAACATGAACACAGCCAGAGCAAAGGGAGCAGCAAAACTGGGCAGCCTGGCCATGGGCTGGGTGGCAATGAGTGATGTCTTGCACGAGCTAGCATGGACCTTCTGGCTGCAGTGAGGCAGATCTTCAAGCAAGCTGACTGCACAAGGAGTTACCTCAGAGCCAGGGCCAGGCTTCTCAGCTGCATGAGGCTTTCAGGCTTCCTAAGAATTCAATCTAAGCAAAGCTGGCAGTAGCTTTAGGGGTTCAGCAACATTAACACAGCAATTTATTCATAGTAAGATCAGGAATTGTTGTCCCTGGCAGAAGCCCTCCAGAAGTACCACATGGGCACAGATTTATCCCTCCTGAAGCTCTCTAGCCACAGAGCTCTCCAACAATTTGGGCTGGATCAAGCTTGCTTTGAAAATTTCCCTAATACTCAACTCCTGCTGGAGCCCGAGGACAAAGAACGAGAAATGTTTCGGAAGCTGTAGCTATAGATCTCATCTGTGTTCCTGCTGAGGTCAGAGAAAAAGAACATTTCAACATCCGAATCAGGACCAGAATTTGGCTCTGAAATCATGCAAAAGTCAGTGGAGCAAGACTGGACAAAAACTCAAAACAGGCAAGAACTTGCCAGACTTAGGGTGTGTTTTCTTTAAACATAGTTTCCACATAAGTTTTAAAACGTATTTAATAATATAAAAAGCAAATGGTCGTGGAAAGATATTTCTGACCCATGGGAAGCTGCAGAAACTCAGGCTAAACCCAGTGTTTCAGATCAGGGTAATTCTCACTGGTCCTCTGTCTGAAAGTAATTTGACCAGATCTCTCTAGATTTTGTGGATACATTTCCCTTTGCCTTCACAGTAAACAAATGCTTTTTCAGGCTCAGTTAATTTCCTAGGCAAAAGATAGGGCTTTACAAAGGAAACAAAAAGCCACCTCAGCTATGGACAAGCTTCTGTTTCTCTATAGCAGTTTGAAAAAATTTACAGCAGCACCTTGAAGACAAATCAGCCTTTGCTACAGAGAAGTCATGGACCCAAAATAATATGCCATGTTGTAATTGCACTTACCAAGCACAGACCTGGGGTGAACACCAGCCAGCATATCTTGATCAAGGGCCATGGACGGAAACCAATCATGTCCTCAATGTTGTCGTAGAAGCGGTTGGCACCTGGGCCACCAGCCAGCACAGAGACAAAGCCAGAGGTCAGATCATTGGTTTTTTCCCTCAACCACACAGATACGAACTTGCTTTATGCTCAGGATTTACTCCTGGCAAAAACATGGCTATCCTAATCGTATAGCAGCAGGTAACAGGCTTTGCTGGCATTGAAAAGGCCCATCTGTAGCTTAATACAGATGGAGGTTTATAGCTTCAGCCATGTTATCAGAAAGCTTGACACAGAAGAAATGTCCTGTCTCCAACAGCAGCAGCTGTGATTGGATGTGCCACTAACAGCTAGTAAGGACCAGCACAAGGCAAGGAGGGGTATATGGTTTATAGGTCAGCAAGAGAAAGCTCTTGATGGTAAAGCACATGGGATAGTGTGAGCCCAGAGTGCTAAAATGAACAAAGAGAATGGGAGACACCTCTTGTTTTACCTGAATCAATACACCAAGGAAGTCATGTCAAGAATCCCAACTGAGCTGGGTATTTACCCTGTCATCAAGAGCCTGATTTCCACATCACATTTTATTTTTGGCATAAACCCAGAAGACCTGGCAACCCAAACTCTGATGGAAACCAAAGCTTCCAGCTGCAAGTGCTGCTGTACTGTCTAATGGGAGCTCTCCTGTGAGTGCCTGATCTCCTCCTCCTCCTCCCATTAATTTCACTTACTCGATTATATTGTTCACAGGATGCAGTATGAATCTCATGGTGCACCAGAGGGGGATACATCTCTGAAGAGTATTTACAAGTCCTGCCACTGTTCAGACCCTAACCATTGACTCATCCCAACCCAAAGCACAAAGAGGAATTGTAAACAATGGTATAACAGAGGACATGGCGTAATGTAGATGGACTTCAGCAGACATGGTAGTAAGCTCTAAGATGTCTTCAAGGAACAAGAGCCTAATGTTGGCCAAAAAGAGATGTAAAATGAAGAAGAGGGAAAAAGTAATAAGGTGCCCTAACTTCTTCCTAGAGCTAACCAGGGTTATTATATCAGCCCGCCTCAGGTAAAACACAGTAACAGTACTAGACAAAAAGATGGAGCTAGACTGTCCATAGAAAAGATTATCAATTAAGCACCTCTGGCATTAAATAATACCCTAGTTGTCTTATTGAAGTTTAGTCACAGTGCTTAGCTGATAAAGAAGGGCTCTGCCTTTAGGGGGTGTTCATCCTGCTGTGAACTCAAAGTCACGCCACAGTTCCCACCTGCAAGCATGATGAGACTGTGCTGCTTTGAATCGTAAGACCAGAAGGCTGGTCTGGGCAAAATATATGCCTAGAGGACTGGCCACGCAGCAGGCATTTGGGGTTTGGCGAGTTTTAATTTGGTCTGTGTTATTTTTTATGTCCTAGAATTAAATTGCTGTATTATGTTTCCTTTAAATATACAAAGTCTACAAAAGCACATTATGTGCACTTTTCTTGTATGGAATTCTTGGTGTTGTTTTCTATATCCCATGACTAATGTTTGCAGGAAAGCTCTTTTAAATCCAGCTTTTTGAAGTATTTAGGCTGTGGAAGACAAGTTCTTTGAACACCTCATGGTTCCCATCCTGTGTTGGCAAGTTAACAAGTAGCCTCAAGCAAAGATGACAAGCTATGGCATATCAAGGGACATGCAGCCTTGTGTGGGAGTCCCACCTACACCAGAGCACAGAACCCTAAAACTTCCAAGCTGTAAATATCATGAGGCTTCAGATAGCATTTCTGAAACTATACAGGGGATGAAAGGGAGATGGTATAAAAAATTCATTTTGTCAAAAAGCCAAAATTTTCCACAGGGTGACAAAAAAAACCCAACAGGAGAGAGATATAAATGATGTGACTTGCAGTTCAGAATGTGAGCATAGTACAGTCTATTATACAGAAATACATGGTGATGTCAGACATATGACAGATAAATTCATTTCTAAGAAAACTTATTGGAAGTTTCACCACAGATTTACATCGAGGAACTAGTGGAAGAGACACAGCAATTAAAGAAATACAAAGATGCCAAACAAAATGACACAACAGACGTCCATCCTCTACCAAGTAAACAACCCCAAACTGATGCTGTTAGCTACACTGTGCCTCCACCTCTTCTGGTCTCTGTTCTCAGTGGTACAACCATCAGGTCCTGCATTTTCACAGCCACTGTGGCAGTCAGTAGTTGATGTGATGAAACACAATGGGGACTGACATGAACATCCTCAGAGAGTATATGAATAGGAGGTTTTACATGTTCTACATTTTGCAGGCAGATGAAAAAGTAATCAAGCTTAAGAGGTCATCAGTTCAATCATCCAACATTGGCTTTTTGAGCAAATTAGAAGCTGAAGGACATGTGCAGTCCCCCTTCCTTCCCAGCACATTAGGAGGATTAGATAAAGCTCCTGCAGAGAAAACCATAAAGATTTCCCCAAAGAGATTTTCGTTGGAATGAACAAAGATGATCCCAAGACAAGGAAGAATGGTCTGCACCGGGCAGTTATCCATGCATGTTGGCACCACTTCTCTTGTGCTGACCGATCTCATACACCTTCAAAGCTGTTGCATGCTTTTCTGACAAATCATTTCATTTTCCTGTGTAAATTCATGGGAATAAATTTCATATGAAGGCAACTAGAGGTTTGCTTACATCCTTATGTCTTATTCTTACGGAACCCTTCTCATTTTATGTAGCTTATAACAACTGCAAGTGATACCCAAACTGAAAGGGACAAAGATTTTGTTTTATTTTTTTTACAATATCCAGAATCTACTAGTTTGGAATCTATGAAAACCACTTTCCTTTTAAATCTCCTCTCCCAAGCTGCAGTTATTTGCATTCATCTGTATCAAATTTCATCTATGAGATTTCAATAGGTGATGGCCCTGGCTCTATGCCACAGTCCTAAGCTTGTGTCTGATCCCTCTGTCCCAAACCTGCAGCACCAACACCTGAGCCAAACCAGTGCAAAACCCCAGCAGCAGAGGCGTTGTGACACTGCAACAACTGCACACTCTTTGGGTACCAGGTGCACAGAGCAGGCCCCTTATGCTCCATAAATAAGCTTGTAGCTGAGAGGATAAAGCCCACACAGCCAGAGCAAGCCCAACAGGCCGGATGTAGGCAGAAGGAGGCCAACGCTTCTGATAACCACACTGCATGTGCACAAGAGAGCGAGAGAAAGATTTATAGCAGCACAACAGGCGTTCACCCTAGGGCGACCCACAGGTACCCACTGGCATCAATTTACTTTAGGTTTGTAGACAGTACTAATGGTTTCAGCTCCAGCTCTCCTGCAGTGATGGGAGGCACTCACTTTCTCCTGGAACAGCTAATCTTAATGGGCATGCTGTGACAGCCTGGAAAACATCCTTCCTGCAGCAGGATTTGGTGGCATCATGTTGTGAATGACAGCCCTCCAAACCCGTACCTGCTTATAAGAAGGCTGCTTGTCCCAAAGTGGAAGAGAGAGAGAAGAATGGGGGAGGGAGGTTAAAAAAATAAATAAATAAATCCCCAAACCTCCATCCCTCCCCTGCAGGGAACGTGATGGGCAGGTCTGATGCTATGCACGAGCAGAAAGCAGCGAGCGAGGAAATCCTCAGATCATTGCGAGAGCAGCTGCCTGGCAGCAGAAGGAAGCTGCCAAGTGGTGGGTGGTTGGCGTATGTGCTGGGAGAAGGGAAACGCAGAATGCATATTTGTGTTAGCAAAATGCTGCAGCTCTTCGCAGTGTAAGCGAGAGCTTCAGCCCTGCCAATTCAGAGGCTGGGAAAAAAAACCAATACAACATTAACTGGCATCAAACACTTTGTTTTTGAGGTAAATTGCCTCCCCTTGGCCCTCTGACTACATTTCAGATCAGAATCAGCCCAATGGATGCAAAGCAGAACATCTAGAGGGTAAAAACCCACTGTGTGGAGTGGGGCGATTGGACCCGTGGTGGTGAGGGAAAGGACCATTTCTCAGAACCCATCTGCTCCATCCCCCTTCCAGGCTGCTGAGGCAGAATCACCTCTCCTGCTGCCCATTGTCTGCCCTTGATCTTCCCCCTCCATGGGTTGTTGGGAAAGTCACGTGGCCTGTGTGACCATAAAAATGGCAGGGGAGTTCTATACATTAAAGCATAATTTGGTTTATTCTAACCAAGCATGGTGATGATGAAGTCCTGTCACATATGGATGGGAATCTCCACCCCCCTGTCAATCCACCAGAGAATGGGTAGAAAGCAAATCAAAACCTGGCCAGGGTTCGGTATTGCAAGCTCTCAGGTGAGCTTCCCTCGCAGCTTATCTCTCTACAATGAATCTCTCTTACAGATCTGCTTCTTTTGCATTCCCTGGAGGTCAAGCCCAAGCATCTAGACCTGCTACCATTTCAGTAAGGGATAAGTCCATACAGACTAGCAGTTGGCTCCTGCTGTACATGGAAAAACTGACACTACCTTCATCAGCAACTGCACTACAGCCAATGCAACCTTCATAAAACTGTAAGGACCAAAGAGAGCACACAGGAACTGTCTGTTCACTGTCTCTTCTAAAATAAGACAAAGGTGGCACCAAATAAAACTAGCAGACAGCAAATTCAAAACAGAAAAAGGAGCGACTTCTCACACAACACTTGAGATCTTTGCTGCAAAATTTTGTGGGTGATTTTTTGTGGCTTACCTGAGTCAAACAGAAAAATTAACACTCAAGAAATAAATGGATTTTGCTTCTGGCTCTGGAAACCCCTGGGCAACAAGATGAATAATAGCATCTGGCTCCAGGACCCTCAGCACAAGAAAGACATGGACTTAATAGAGTGGGTCCAGAGAAGGCCCATGAAAATGATCAGAAGACTGGAACATGTCTCAACTGAAGAAAGGCTGAGGGAGTTGGGGTTGTACAGTTTGGAGAAAAGAAGGCTTCAAGAAGACCTTTTTGAGGCCTTTCAATATATAAAGGGGTTTGTAAGAAAGACAGAGAGAGGC
Organism: Chloroceryle amazona; assembly: GCA_027560015.1. Taxonomy (NCBI): domain Eukaryota; kingdom Metazoa; phylum Chordata; class Aves; order Coraciiformes; family Cerylidae; genus Chloroceryle; species Chloroceryle amazona. Next base: position 25,984 of record JANHFX010026784.1, on the reverse strand, counting down.
TTTTTACTAGGCCTTGTAGTGACAGGACAAGGGATAACAATTTTAAACTGAAAGAGGGTAGATTTAGATGGGGTGCAAGGAAGAAATTTTTTACTCTGAGGGTGCTGAGACACTGGAACAAGCTTCCCAGGGAAGCTGTGGATGCAACATCATTGCAAGTGTTTGAGGTCAGGTTGGACAGGGCTTTGAGCAATGTGATCTACTGAAAGATGTCCCTTGAATGATCCTCTCCAGCACAAACCATTCTACAGTTCTGTAATAAGCTGTTAGAAGCTGGAAGAATATTAACAGAAAGTATCATTGATAACTTTTCTGCTATTATACTCCATCCTGAGCATCCACTCGTGGCCATTGAAGGAGGCACAACATGATGCTCATCCCTGCAATCTTCTCCTTGGGTTAGGATGGCCATGCTGCTTGGCATAGCTAGACGACATCTGATGGATGATTGCGTAATGCTGAGAGTCTGATCTAAGCCAGCATCTACTATAGCTTTGCACGATCCTTTCATGTACTGAGCTCCTGCAGCTCCATGAAGCTAAGGAGAGAGAGCAGTTGCTCTGCATCTTGCACAACTAGACTCTTTGCCAGAAAACCACCAGCCTCGACACAAGCTTCAGTGAGAAGAACTGCAGCCTGTGTGCTCAGGCACCATGCAGCAGGGAAGAGGTCTCCCGTAGGATATCACAGGATATTCTTCTTACTGCATAGACTAACAAGCAGTTGATTTCCTTCTGACAGTTCATGGAGCTCAGTTTAATGCTGCTCTTGAGCTGTTTAGTTACAGACTTCACTTAGCACAGCACTCCCATTTCTTCCAGGAGTGCCATCACAGCCTGTGCCAACAGGAAGCCTGTATCATTGCAGATGTAACACATGGTGAGTCTGCATCCCAGCATTCTGTGTTAAATTAACTGACAGGACTGAACTAAATGCACAACGTAAGCAGAACAGTAGTACCAGAGTCCAGAGAATGGCAGTCCCTCCTCTATAGCTGATTTTCTAATTCAGAGGACAGATGGGAAGAGAAACAAGGTGGTTCAACATGAAGAAACTTTGGAGAGGGGGAAAAAGCATTCCTATTCTAAATGTGAAGCAATTAAGAAATGTTGTGAGGAAACACATGGAAACCAGACAAGAAAGAAGGTAGTTAACAGCATTTCTTTGCCCCCTAAGGATCTTTTCTTTCCACTCCCACTTCTCAACCATCCCATTCTTGCCTTGAGAAATAGCAAGACAAGTTTTTGTCCTCCACTTACCATATACCCATCCTATACAGATGACTTCAAAAATGGCCAGGAAGAGCAGGCACGTGCCACTGGCAGCATAGTAGTCAAAGAGCTGGAAGATGTACATGCCACCCTGTTGAAAAGGTAAAGAAGAGAGAATCATGGCAGGACAATTCGACGTGAGGGAAAAGTGACTGAGGCAAACGGAATATCAACACAAACACTGCACCTAGAGCAGGTGGGTGAAGGAGAGAGACTTCTCTTGGGGCTGTCCCCACCCTGTCTCAAAGACCTGGTGTCAGGAGAGCATTTCATGCCCATTTTATGATACTGCTGGGCTTGGCTGTTTTCTATGCCCATAGGAGCAGGAGGCAGTTTGTTTGCCTGTTTTAAATCAGTTCACAAGTTTCCAGCATCATTTCAAAATACCAGGTAGTGGTGCAGAACTTTGCACCCAATAAACTGGGATCCTGAGGATCAGGACATTTGGATACCTCAATTTAGCTGCATCCAACTTTAAATATTGCTCAAGGTCCAAGCCCTGCAATGGCAGAGGCTTGTGTCTTCCCTGCTGCCTCTGCCTTCGAGCTGATCCCTGCATAGTTACCGTCAGCTATCTCTACAGGTCAGTGGGTGACTCCCCTCTCATACTTTCATGTCTTTTCTCAAAGAGAAAGCCCCTTCGATACAAGTCAAGAAGATGCTTTCAAGTAGTGCTGAAAAGCTCTGGACACTGCCAGAGTAGCAGAGCAGTTACCCCTTCATCTATCTCACCGTGTATGAAGTGACGTTCTGTAATGATGGAAGTAGATGCCTCCATGCAGGGAGGCACGCAAAAGCTATGGAAACCCATCACAGCTTTAATCAAAGCTCTTTCGATCACAGTGGGAGCTGCCTTCAGCCAGGATCATTCAGCAGTGCTGAAGAGGCTTAGCAGGAGTTAGCTGTCACTGCACAGCATGTGGAGGCAACACAGAGGAGCGCTGAGACCCCTGCCCAAGCACTGTGCAGCAGAGGTGCTTGGCTGTTGTAGCTGCAGAGCAGGGCAAACACCCTGTGCGTAGCATCGCACCCTGCTCCTTCTGGTCCCAGGGGTCACAAGCTTCCCACTGGCTCAGGTAGGGCTACAGTGCAGCTGTTACCCCCAGCCTCCTTTTGCTTGTGCAGCTCAACTTGTTTTAGCCACCAGACCTGGTATTTGCACAAAGCTGTATGCCAGCCAGCCTCCGTGGAAGGCTTTCTGAGTACACAAGCATCACACAGGGGAAAAGCAGCACTGGCTGTGAGAGACACGAGATAATGCATTAGAAACAAAGGAGAATTAATGTCACCAAAGACAAGCTTCACTGTCTTGCCCCTCTCCACCCAAGCAGTCAGGCAGGGTTTCTGGTGCTTGGCTGTGTACCTCAGCTACTCCTTTCTTACCTCAGTGACCAGCAGTAAGCCCAGCAGGTAGCATACGACTGCAAGGGCCAGAATCAGCAGCTCCCGCCGCCCCTTCTTGCGAAACACTCTCGGGAACATGTCAATAAGAGCTGTCACCACGCTTTCCACACAGACGAACTGCAGAAGACAGGTCAGAAAAGAAATCATTGTCTCTCCTTCCCCAAGCACACATGGTCCTTTTTCCCTTCAGCCACCTAAATCCTTTATTTTATTTTATTTTATTTTTTCCCCATCTTGCTTCCACCAAAGGCCAGCTGCAATTGCTAGGGGCCAACAGAGCTTGATATGTCAGTGAGGTCTCCCCAGGAGCTGCAGACCAAAGGAGTTAAAAGTACAGCCCCGTGTCGGGGGGGTGAACTGTGAGATGTAGGAGGAACTGGGACAAACCCAACAGAGCCTCCTGCTGCACAGCGGGAATGACCAAAGGATGGGGAGGCAAGGGGCAGACTGTGCTTCTCGAGCAGGGTGAGGAACCACCTGAGGTGGCACAAGGAACCCTTGAGACAGAGAGCTCCCTTGCCACCATGAAGCTAAGGGAAACCGGGTGACTGTGGGGGCCCAGCTCAGCCCTTTCCTCAAGCACACCCTCATAGAGCAGGACTGGCTGCAAAATGTGCCACAGCTGCCTGGGACAACCCAGCAGAGTGGATGACCAGGGTCTTGCAGGTGAATTGTTGGCTTTTGGGGCTGACAGTGAGGCAGGACACCATCTCATCACAGCGTGGGTCATGTCACCCATGGGCTACATAAGAGAACATCAGCCACTGCAAGGACAGCCCAGTCAGCATGAAGCAGAGCCATAATCGAGATGAGGCAGGAAAAAGAGAGGAAAAAGACCTAATTCTCCAGGTGAAGGGGCTGAGGTGATGCAAAATGGAGCCTGAGCAGAGCACCCTGCCTGGCAGACATGCCAGGACACCCCCTGCTCCCCTCGTGCCAGCATGCCAGGGTTGCGCACTGCACTCCACAGGGTGCTCTGATGGGTTTTGTTCCTGGCATAACAGAGGTATGGGAGCATAAAAGATGGGCACACGAGCAAGGAGAGGACACAGGGATTGCTCTGGTGAGATGTAGCTGGGAGGAAACAGCCCCATTCTCCTTCCCAGCCTGCCCTGCAACGTGCATGGTTTTGGTGCTAGCACAGGGGTGAGAGGAGAGGTAGCTGGGACACCCTCATGTACACATGGGGAGAAGGATGACAGACAGATGCCAGCACACATAACCACTGGCCTCCTGGCAGCCCTGACTCTGAGCTCCCACATTGTGAAAGCACTGTGGACAATGAGGAGAGCATATCTGAGGTAGCAGCAAAGCGTATAACCACCTTAACCTTTCCCATGGCCTTGAGGAGTGCTCAGGGTGGGGATGTGCACCTGGCTGTTAGATGAGGAGGGGGCATTTGCTGTACCTGACTGTCGAGTCCCAAGAAGATCAGCATGAGGAAGAAGAGGCAGGACCAGAGCTGAGACACAGGCATCATCGTTACTGCTGTTGGATATGCTATGAAAGCCAGACCAGGACCTGCCAACAGAGAGGCCACAGGATGACCATGTGTGTCCCCTCTCACCACCACTCTGCAGCACAGAGCGAGCCTTACATAGTCTTTCAAAGCTCATATCACCATGGTTTCTTGCCCACACAGGGGCCTCACTGCAGACACCTGTAGTGACAGAGGATCTTTTCTGTGGTGCCCAGCAATAGAACAAGGGGCAACAGGCGCAAGGCAGAACACAGAAAGTTCCACCTAAATATAAGGAAAAACTCCTTCACAGTGAGGGTGATGGAGCCTGGCTCAGGCTGCCCAGAGAGGTTGTGGAGTCTCCTTCTCTGGAGACTTTCAAACCCACCTGGACATATTCCTGTACAACCTGCTCTAAGTGAACCTGCTTTAGCAGCGGGCTTGGACTAGATGATTCCCAGAGGTCCCTTCCAACCCCTACAGTGATTCTGTAGATAACATCCCGGGCTTCTCTTCAGAAAAGTCCCCTCCCCTTCACCCTTTCTATTTTGCCTTGGCTCTGAAGTCTACTGGAAAAACATACCTGATTCAGCCACTTCTGCAATGGGTACACCCTGCTCATGAGCCATGAAGCCCAGCACTGAGAAAATGGCAAAACCAGCAACGAAGCTGGTGGTGCTGTTCAGGAAGCAGAGCATGAAGCAGTCCCTGCAGGGGGGAGACCAGAGAGAAATTGGTGTTTCCTGCTGCAGAATGGGTCCACTTGGGATCATGTCAGTACTCAGTTTCACCAGTCAGACAGAATGGACCAAGGAAGAGCAATGCTGCTCTTGAACTCTTTCAGAAGTAAAAAGTGCAGCACAGAGTCAAAAATCAGCCTACCTACCCTGTAGCCGACTGTTCAGGAATTACAGGACTATACATGGCACAAAAAGAGATATAGGCTACTGCCAGTGGCTTGTAAATAGGATGCCACAATGATATCTGTAGGGAGGTGACAATGAAAAAGTTGACAGGAGTCAAAAGAATAAGAAAAGCAACAGAGAAAATGAGGAAACCAGCAAATCAGAAAAGGGAATAGGCTGCAGAAGTAAACATAGTCAAGAAAGAGAAGCATCTGAAAGCATGAACGCAGACAGGTTTGGCAGGACCAATCCTCATCTGACAAGGGTTGTATCTACACTGCTGTTACTGACCATGCCCAGATGGAGGCTGGGTTGCACTGTGCCAATTGTCTTGAAAAGTTTGTGCACCTATGGGGCACCAGTCTGAGCCAGGCTGGAAACCCCACACACTGGGATCTTGTCTGGGCAGCATCCAGAGTTGCCCCACAGCATCGGCTGCTATGGGGCAATGTGGACACACAGCACATTTGAGCCACCCAGAGCTAGGCTGCCAGTCCAGGGCACCCTAAGGCATTAGAAGAAGGCATCAGCACATTGATGACAGATACATTTCAGGAGAGACAGCAGAAAGTATTAATTGCCCGACCAACAGCTGTGGCAGCACCTCTTGGAGAACAGAAGAAAAGGAGAGATGACTGATGTCTCTCAAGTACCATTGAGTTTTCCCATCCATGTTGGAGCAATATGTGAAGGAATAACAAAGCCCCTCAGGGCTTAGTGGAAGGTGTCAGAAATGGTCCTGGTGGCTTCGCCATGCCAGGTCAGGGATAAAATAGATCTGTAATGCAAGGGCAAAGAGGAGGGCCAGACAGACTTGATTACTCTCCCTGATCGGATCAAAATGCCACTGCCAGGACACTATCCTGGTGATAGTAAAGCACTGGCGACATGGGGACCAGCCATCATCTTGTTATTGTCTCCCCTGCCTAGCAATGACAGCAGAGATGGCTGGGCCACTTCCGTTGCCTCACCCTGTCAAAATAGCCTACGGTGTCTCCACAGGGGCTGGAGATATTTTCCATTTTCATTCCTCCCCTCCTCTAATCTCACCTGTTTCCAAGCTGACTCACACTGGAGAGCACCACTAAAGCCATTTTCTGGAGCTCCTGTGTTCCCCCAGCCACTCCTCCTCCCTCACTGAGTCCTCAGATTTCGCTCTCTTAGCAGCTCGTTAGTCAAAGCAGAATGACCCAAGGTCTCCCCTGAGGGCAGAGTCTGCCTCAGATGGATCTCTTTAGATCCATCAGGCTCCTCTTACCTGTAACAGTTGTTGGTATATTTGTTGTAGCTGCCCAGAGCTGTCAGGCACCCCTGGCAGACAGCGTAAGAGAAGAGGATCTGAGTGCCTGCATCCATCCAGACCTAGAACAGAGAAGGTCAGTGGTCCTCCAGACCTGACAACAGAATAAACAAAAGGCTGTGCCCTGTCCAGTAACAACCCGTTAATATCCATCCATGCAGAACAAACCGCATGAGACAGAGGCCCAGCTGATGTAGAGACCAGGATACATCTCTGGAAAAATTGAGTTATAGGACAAACTCCACCAGGAAAAGTCTCCTGAGGGGACTTTATTTTCACATCCCACTCAAGGTGACACCACTTCTCCATCCCACACCTTTGCAGCCTGGATGGAGATGACATCCCTAATAGCGTGGCCCTGGCTGAAGTTGACATTGCAGATGTCTGCGGTCCCTCTGTGGCTCAGGCTTCACAGAGCCACTGGTGAGTCATCCCAAATGAGGGCGGGCCAGCAAGTCCTTTACACAATCAATGTACTCCCCTCCCTGCTCCCCACTTTAGTTTCCCACATCTGAGGACCTGGTGCAGGGTGAAGAGCAGAAAGTTGCCAGGCTGAGAGATTTCAGGTCAGTGGTGTGTTGTGAGGCCAGATTCCCCTTTGCTCTGGCACTGCAAGGGAAAAAGAGCTGAGTGGGCTTGCTCACCACTGCTCCAGCCCTCTCCCCTGTAAAGGAGCCCCTTCACTCTGTGTGCTGTGGGCTGAACTACAGCTCTGCTCTTACACCTTCCCAGGGAAAGCCCTGAGCTGTGAGTTAGCAGGCAGCAGGCAAACAGCCCACCTTTCTGTTTGTCTGCTCCTCACCCTTTTTCCTCTAAGCAGCCTCCAGCTACAAACATCCAGGCAGCCTTCAAAAAAACCCAGCCCAGGCATTGCTGCTTAAATTCACATGGACCTCTCACAGACAGGCGCATATATGGGAGCCCTTCAGACTCTGGGCTGTGTGGGTACACATCCCGGGTTACCCCCAAGTCCCACATTCTGACTAAACTCAGTAGCAGGATCTCTCCCTCCTGCTATTCTGGGTTGCAGCAGCCTGGCAAGTCCATGCCAGCTTTAGTCTGGCTGGAGAAAATAGGGAGGTTTTCAGTGAATAAGCTCTGACCATGATGAATAAAACCCACCGAGCCCCAGTCACCCTGCTGTTATTTATTTTGCTATTGAAATGCCATTTACATTCCACTGGCTCTTTACATTCGGCACACCGCAGCTTTTGCATTGACAACCTCCTAATGGCACGTGAAAGCCATTTGGGGGAAGACAGTGCATTTGGCAGCTGGTTGGGGAGCAGTTGGGGCTTTTGGCCATCTGGGAAGATGCGGGAGGTAAGCTGAGCCTGTGCTTGGCTGCCTCTGTGAAAAGATTCAGCAGAATAATTAACAGCAGTGTCATTTAAATGCTCTTCTGGAATGGGTGTGCGTGAACAGCTCCCCAGGATGGCAGAGGCAGCCTACACAGCATTGCTGAGCCCACCTGAAGCAACCTGCTGCTATAGAAAGGTGCTGGAGCACACACCCCTGGAGAATCCTCAAAGGGAGAGTCCTGCTGCTTGTTCAAAGTTACTGTCCACCTCCTGTCAACTGGGGCTACCTTGCAGGTACTATGTTTGGCAGCATCCTCTGCCTCAGTCTGGACTTGTCCTGTCTGGGAACACAGCATCCTCCCTGCCAGGGTGAGGTTTCCATGAGCTCCAAAGACTCGGTGGTAGGGGCTGACCCTTTGTCCAGTCCCTGACCCTGGGCAGGTGGGACCAGCCCCTGGGAGAGATGAAGGGAACCCAGCTGCCCAGTTGGGGCACAGCCTACCTTACCTGTGTGCAGTTGGTCTCTGCAAGCACAGGGGCCCTGCACTCCCCAGGAGGGACCTGATGGAGCCAAAGTGCTAACCAGGCCAGAAAAAAAAATGAAAGGTGGTAGATTATTCCACAGACACCACCCCCCCCCTTCCCTTAATTATTTGCTTTTAAGACCCAGCAAACCCATCTGTTACATGCTGAATATTTAATATACTCCTCTGATTTTGCTGAGCCCATGAGTGGAAATGACCTAATATGCCCATATGCTGCAGACTCAAGAGAAAAAGGCTGTGCTGTGCTAGACCCCCCTCAATTCTTTTAAGGGGATCTCACTGGTTTGTTGGTCTCCTTTCAAAGAAGATATCTGGATCCTCAGCTAGCAGCAGATACAAGGGCCAGCACGCTGAAAACCTTCCTGTGGCCAGCACTTGCCTGACTCTCACCCACCTGTGGGTCTGACAGCCTGGAAATATCAGGCTTCAGGTAGAAAATGATCCCCTCCGCAGCACTCGGCAGCGTGACCCCTCGCACCAGCAGGATGATAAGCATCACATATGGGAAGGTGGCAGTGAAGTAAACAACCTGTGGGCACAGGGAAACAAAAGGAGAAAGGATGAGAAGGTGCAGGAATCATCTGTCTTGTCTTATCTGCAGGCCCCCACCCCAGCAAACGTCCCTGGACTCTGCTGTTGGCTGTAGCTTTGGCTGCTCATGTAGAAGAAGGGTGCAAAAGAAGTTAGTCAAGGTTATGTCTCCCCAGTGATTTAGTTAATCTACATTTTCTTCCTCACCCGAGAATATTCTGCAACTGGTTGCTCTGCTTTATTTTCTCTTTCCAGTCAGTGTAATTTCCCTGCCTTCCAGCTGTTCTCTTCATCTTCCCAGAGCTGCAGAAGAAACCGACAACTCTTCCTGTCACTGAGTTTTAATGAGGAGTTATTAAAATGGTCCTGTTCCCAGCAAGAGTCTTCCAAATTAAATAACAACTTTTGCTGCCCAATTTGAGATACCTCTGAGGGGGGTCTCAGTTCCAGGAGTCCCCATGTGGCTTTCTTAACCCTTTGGTGCCTCTGAAGTTATGGATAAAAAATGAGGGCCCCTCAAAGCCTTTAAAGAAAATGTAGACCATTATTTCTGCAACACCTTCTTCTCGCAACTTCTTGTGTGTGATGTAAATAAATATTAGAGTAGAATTAATCATCTTTGATCCATTGACTAGAGGTGGCATTTTTGTTTTTTTCCTTCTACTTGCAAAATATCTGTGAGCAAGTTTCAACTTCCTAACATTTATTCACTATTAAAATTCATCCAAGTAATGTGAAGGCTTGTTTGCTCTACGAATTCATAGTGAGGGGCCTAAAATGAAATTTTTTTCTGCTTAGTGATAATTGGTCAAATAAGTCACAGTACGTGCTAGCTTTGCTGTTCCCCAACTGCATTAGACCGTGAGCACTGCTGGCACAAGGACCAAAAACCTGCCTTCACAAATCACTGCTGGGGAACATTTATATCCATCAGCCGAATCATAAGGAAAGGAACCATGGAAAGAGTACAAGAGTGGGCAAAATGAATAAAAGAAAATGGCTTTTAAAGAAAATGAGTCTTTGCAGGGTGATTTGAAATTCTTTTTCCTGAGGTCGCTATTGTTTATTGAAGTTTGGGCTCCTTAAATCACAGAAGAATAAACACATGAGGCTGGCAGGGTTGCCCGCTTAGAGCAGCCTCTCACTCAAGCACAATATCCTGTTTACTCTGCAGCTGTTGAACAAAATTAGGCACCTACTCAGAATTCTCAGGACCTCTCTACTACTTCTCATAGTACACAATCAGTGAGGAGCTGATTGTTTTGACAGAACCCCTGTAAGACTCAGAATTACTATCTGCAGAGAAGCCAGCTGGCCTGTTTGCCCTGTGCTATGTATCATCTGCCTGATAAAAAGTAAGCCCTGTATCATAGAACTTGTGATAGAACAATCTTCTGTGGTCTCAGGAATTTCAGCTACTCTGTGCACTCACTGTTTCCTCTCACTTTCTGCTCTGACTTTGCCAAACCTGATGGGACCAACCGGCTTGACTGAAATTCTTTAGCTTTCTCCATGAGCAGGCAAGGTCTGCAAGCCAAGGCAGCACCAGGCAAAGGAGAGACTCAGTGGAGAGGGCTGAGAGCTGGAGAGAATCTGAGATGAATGACTTCCATGCAAATCAGACAGCCTCTCAGACGCAATCTCCCAAGATCAGAATGATACCTCTTGTAAAAATAGCACTGTGGTATTCAAAACAGGGAGCACAAGAGATTTAAGATATAAAATGTGGAGCATCCTCTCTCCCCGTAGATGTGGAGTCTGGCTCTCCATCCTCGAGAAATGGTGGACAGCAGGTCAGCACCAGCAAGGGTTAGAGTCATCAGCAAAGACTGGGAGAAACCAGTGTGGTTTTAAGGTGGGAGATGGGATTTGACACAAACACATGTATCCAGTCCTACAAGGAACATCTACCAATACTAGGGACAGCAGCTTGAAGGAAGAAGCATGTTGCAGGGTTCTTCTCCCTATGCTATTGGGACATCCCCTGGACACCCACAAGACCCAGCCATTATTAATAACCCAACCATCATTAATGACCCACCCATCTCATTGCAGCTCCAAGAAAGAAGGAGGTCCCGAATGAGTCAAGGCCAGAGCAACACCCCCAACATCCACTCTAACTAAGGCATCACATGTACTCATTCTCTCCAGAAGGATGGATAACCAGCCCACCTCATCTATGGGATCAACGTCAGGAGGGAGCATTGGCTCCAGCCTCACTAGCAAAATGCAGAAAATGACCTGCCGAGTCAAAAACTGCAGAGCCAGGGAGAATACAAAGGAGAGTACGAAGACACCTCTCCCATCCCAAGTGTTTTTTCAGGCTAAAGCAGCAGGAGAAATTCATTATCTATTCACTGAGCTGGTTACAGGCAGCAGCTTGTCTGTCTTGCTCAAGTGTTTAATTATTGCCAGAAATAGGAAGTTTGACAGTGCAGAGGATCTTGTTAAAAACACGAGCAAGCCACACTAGTACAACACTCTGGTGAGTGCATGATTCCCAAGGGCACTTGGGAAGTATCCATCAGCCACTGTGAGTATCTGCAAGGGAAAAGGTGGCCCTAGACTTCCCTCAGTTCCCAGGTCTTTCCCTGTCGTCCTCTCCCTGTCTGACCTACTCTTTTATCTCATGGGTCAAACACAACTGGTGTAAAGCTCTATGGCCCCAACAGGTTTTATGTTTGACTTTGGTGCTGTGCATCTTTGGCCCCTACTTCATGAAGAGGAAAAAGAGTTTTGGAAGAAATGTAAGACGAATACAAGGAGACTTATGGACCAGGAGGACAATCTCTGTTCCTACTTTGCCTGTGGACTTGACCCCTTTCCAGATGCAGAAGTAGCAGATGATCCACGCCAGCAGGAGACACAGAGCCAGCTCCCAGCGCACAGTGCCCAGTTTGTGAATACCATCCGTGAGTCCCAGGACCCGCTTCCTGCCAGTGTCCAGGGACAGGGAGAGAAGCATTAACACCCCAGACCACACTTATCCGTACAGACCTTTCCCATATTACCCCATCCAAAGACTTCACAGACTATTTGCAGCACATCTACCTAGGGCTCCCCGCCATGTCAATCACCCTGGCTCCACCTAGAGCTGCCCTCTCTGTCATTCCTGCTGATGCTGCTCCACCATGTCCTGTATCTGGCCTGCGCCCTCCTACTCTCCAAGCTCATGGTGTCATGCCCATCAGATCCAAGCAACACCTGCTCCCCATTGCTCCCCAGACCTGGCACCTGCCCAGCAGACACTGTTCAATCCAAAGCAGGCCACCAATGTCATCAACACTCCGTGGCCACCGCTCTGCCTCTGGCGTCCCCATATAAACACCTTATATATTATTATAGATGGCTTTTATGATTCCCATGCCCTTCCTTCAGCTTCATTCTTTGAAGACTTGCTATCATGAAGATGAGTCACATGAGAGCTCAGCACTGCAGCTCATGCAATCCCCAGAAGCCCGACCCCACACTTCCTCTGCACACCAGTCCCCTCAGGGTCCCCTTGGCCTTGCAGAAACCCTGAACAATGGTCTCAGAGAGGTCAAAGCTCTCGCTGAGTAGAATATGCAAAGAATAGGTCAGGAGTGGGGGTGCAGACTCCTTCTGCACCCATGGGTGGATATCATCTTCTGTGTGCCTTGTGGTCACTGCAAGGGACAAAGAACACTCAGCCCTCTCTGAGGCACTTTATGAATCATAAATGGGGAAAGAAAAAAAAAAAAACACTGCTGAAGCTGTACCTCTGGCACACCTTTTTGAGATCTTCCTCTGCTGAGTATGGAGAGGTAGTGTGGCCCCAGCATCCCTTTCAACCTCTCCAGGCTGTGGCAATCACCATTCCTGGGACACTGTCTAGCTTGCTGCAGAACCCCTCCCTCAGAGGTGTTTTCTTGCCTCCAGCCTCATGAACAAACCTCCCTGAGCCCCTCTCTGGCATCTCACACAGGTACCTCAAATCCCTGCTATCCAAGGATGAGCCTGAGCATCCTGATGGACCACTTCTCTTAGGCAAGAGGAAGGGGAAAGTCAGTTTTATCCCTTTCTGTTTCACTGTAGAGGACTGCTGTGTCTGCCTTGCCTCATGCTTGCCTAACAACAGCAACCTGCAACACCCAACAGAAGCAGCCCCCTATACTTATACCAAGCCCTCATCTTCTTTTTGCAGTTCTTTCTGTGGCCACAGTCACCCAGGCAGCTCAGTGCCAGAAAGGGAACGTGCCTTTGCGTGCGTGCACATAAGCACCCTTGGGCAGGCACACTGCCAGCAGCCTTCTGAGTCTATCCAGTTCTCCTGCTCCTGGGCTCTGTGCCTGTCTCCCTGACAGCTCTCTATGTTCAGGTCTGATGTGCACCTCGCATGGGCCCTCTGCCCAGAGAGGAGAGAGGAGCCTGGACAGAGGCATAAGTCATCACGTACTCCCAAAACTCAAGCATTGGGGAGGTGGCGTTCACAGGCAAGGTCCTGTTGTCCAGGCTGGAGCTATTCAGAATGTCCACACAGAGATCTATCAAAAGAAAAGGATGCTGATGAGCCAGAGAAATTCTCCAAGGCTCCTCCATGAGGGATGCTCCTTCCCCTCTATACCCTAACCCTCACTCTGTTACCAAACAGGGTCTTCACCCTGTGCTATAGAGCATCCCATTAAACTCGAGCTTTCCCCAGCTGCCCAGTCCAGCAGTAGCCAGAGGGCTTTGGGAAGGGGAGAGAGGCAGAAGAAAGCAGTTCCCTGCCGGATGGAAATCAGATGGCTGCAAAATATAGATTATTGAGGGATAGCCACTATGAGTACCCAGGATAGAAAATCTCATTCCCCTCCCACACCATGCACCATTCCCTGTCCACACATGCAAGCATATGTTCACACACACCACAGATGCCTTCACATTCCACTCTGCCATCCCCAACCTTGTCACCTAGAAAACCCAGTTCTGGCTGGAAAGCTTCTGCCTGTTAAGGGAACATCTGTGGCTTTCCTCGAAAACAAAACAAAACAACAACAAAAACGTGCTGGGGGAGCTGAAGGAATCAGATGAACTCTTTGAAAGGCTGGTTACTTCTACTGGGATGAAGGGGCAGAGGAAGCTGTGAGTGAACAGTCCATGGGGTAGAGAAATTTAACACATCACAGAAATGAATCATCTAACCCAAGAAAAAAAGGGAGGGAACTGAGCTGCCATCACTGATTTCAGCTTTCCACTGAAAGCAAAACAACCTAACGGGGTAAAAAAAGACCTGTCAAGGATATCAGATCCATAAGGATCTTTCCCATCTTCCCAGGTACAGCCCAAGTGCCTTAAATAAAACCAAAGCCAGGTCTTCTCTGCTGGGCACAGTTATGCTAATTGTGGACACGTGATGTTGAGACTCCTCGCCAATGTAATAGTATAGAGGATTGTACAGATGTGATTAGACCAGAAAAACAGTGCCCTTAGTGTTTTGTGTTACTGGTGCCTGCATTGGGAAACCTGTGGTGGCAAAATCCTCCAGTGCTTGCAAAATCCTCCAGTGCAAGCTTGGACTGATTTAGCCAAAAGAAAACTGCTTGGTTTGTGACAGCACCTCTCCCAGAAGGGATGGGGTAGAGTAAGGAAGCTGTAAGAGAAGTTGTACCAGAGCTTATGAAAAGCCCTGACACATGAGGAGGACTCTTTGCCCTGAAAAACTTTCCCAACCCATCTACCTTGCCCACTTGCCAGACAATGCAGATTTTTCACTGAAATCTCAACACACAGAAGATCTCCATGCAGAAAGAGTTTTACTGTCCCCTGTTGCTAGGCACAGGGTCATGCCATTCACCGTTCCTGGCACCTGCCCATGATGAATTAAGACAGTCACCTTTTCAGGAGTTCCTAACCTCACTGCAGCTCATGAGAGCTTTTTATCTGAATAAAAAATATTTTCGACAAAGCTGAAATAATTTCTGGGCATTGGGAAATAGCTAGCAGCTGACCAAGGGAAGGTGTACCTGAGTTCCAAGGGTTATTGCAGCTGGCCCATGGTAGCACTGCAGAGAAGGAGCTGAACAAGTAGAAAAGTGCCCAGGACAGGATGATGATGTAGTAGACATTCAGATAGCACCCAATGACTTGTGAGGCATACCCAATTCCTGTGAAGAAAAGCAAAGGACGTGAGGATGGGCCTGCCAACCAACTCCAAACAAAAACATAGACCATGCCATGGTCAAAAGGGTGCAACACCAACTGCGTCTCACTAGAGAATAGGGCAAGACCTACCTCAGGGAAAGAGAAATGATTTGGTGACTCTGCATGCAGACAGGAAACATGGGTATCCCTAGACATGTCTATGGTGGAACAGAGAGTAAACCTTTCACTGATGGGAAAACTTCTTTCTGCCCACTACCATGCCACTGCATTACGTTGCCTCTCCTACAGGAAAGCCAGCTCTGGCCTTTAAAGAAAAGAAATGCAGGTGGGTTTGTTACTTCTGGAAAGACCCAGGCAGAAACAGTTCACATCATGCATAAAATACAGTGTTGGGGCAAAAGTACAGACTTAGAAGCGGAGGTGTCCCCCTGGGTCCTGCTGTTGCCCATCACTCACTGAGACATCAGAACAATAATTGGGTCAGAAAGGCCCAATTTGTTTAAAACTGGTTGTCACTGTCCTTTGAGATGCCACTGCTGCCCATCTCCAGGCCCCATGCCAGAGCATAGGGATCTCCAGTGCAGGAGGTCCCAGACTCCCCAGGCAGTTTCAAACAGCACTGCTCACCTGGGCTTGAGCAAACTGACCAGGTCTTTAATCCACCTGAGTTCCTCTGTCTGCAAAACCTGAGAAATCAGCTCCCCTCTGGACAGGAGAATTGTGGGCATTTGATTAATCAGCATTATTAATGCCATTAAACAGACAGGAGTCCTGGTTCTGATATCTGTGCCTTAACCACAACCCCAGCCTGTCTCCTGGCTGTCAGACCAGTGTGTGCAGCGCGATTCCCCCCCAGTTTGTAGCACGCCAGCCTGCAAATGCTGCCACAGCAGCCCTGTCCATAGCAATGGGCAGGAAAAGCAACATAAGGCAAAGTTCCTTGTCTTCTTTGCTCTTCCTCCTGATAGGACAAGAGGAAATGGCCTCAACTTGCACCAGGGAAGGTTTAGATTGGATATCACCAAAAGGGTTGTCAAGCCCTGGAACAGGCTGCCCAGGGCAGTGGTGGAGTCACCATCCCTGAAGGGATTTAAAAGATATGTAGATGTGGTGCTGAAGGACACGGTTTAGTGGTGGACTTGGCAGTGCTGGGTTAATGATTGGACTCGATGATCCAGTCGAGTCTTTTCCAACCTATATGATTCTATGATTCAATATTTGTCCTGGACTAAATTTAGTTTGTATATAGACACTTCCATCCTCCTGCTTGCTGGCCATCCTGATGCTCCTCTCTCCCAGGCTCTGAGCATCTCAAAGGAGAGACTGTGGCTTGGCTGGACCAGTACAGCTGCCAGCCAGAACCACAAACCCTCAGCCACCTATGGAGGTGTTGGGGCACTGCCCTTGAACACAGAGCAGTCAGCAGGGGGGAGAACAAGGATGGGAGGGAAGGAAAACAAGGATGGGAGGGAGGATATAGGAGAAAGAAAAAAAACCAAAACAACAAACTAGAATAACATTTCCAAAAAAGACTCTGAGTCACTAATTGTTAGAAAGCGCTGCCAGCTATTCCTGTAACTTGACTAACCTTCAAAGATGGGACAGATCTTCCTCCAGGCAGTGACTCCTCCCTGGCTGGTGTACTGCCCCAGGGCCGTTTCCAGGAAGAACAAGGGGATCCCGCAGGTGAAGAGGAAGATAAGGTAAGGGATGAGGAAGGCTCCTGCAGAGAGGGGTAAGGTGATGCCTCAGAAACCTCTTTAAAACTTTATCCCCACCATCCCTTTCTGGGTACCTGGGGCTAGAGCTGGAATCAGCTAGATAAACACAAATATTTATCTGAGTTAACTGCACAACCTCTGCTGAAAACAAACAAGGTCTCCAACACCATCATTTCTCAGAGAAAAAAAAAAAAAAATACAAGCATGGTCTGTCTTCTGTTACTGCAGAACTTCTGCATTAGGCCAAGACCTAGAGGTGAGGAGTAGCCAGGCAAGGGGATTAAAAAAAACAAACAAAAAAAAGGCAGTGCTGGAGAAGTTCTCCCTGTTTCAGTCTCCTGACCTCATTCTAGATTTCAGCAGGAGCCAGGTGAACCAAAAGAAGTACTTGTTTCACATAGCCACATTTGTTCTGCCTTTCCCAGGCATCACAGTAAAACTCCCACTTGTCCAGAGGCTACAGACCTGGAGGCTGGTGGCATTTCTTGGTAAGTAATACATTTGCCAGGATATAAATTTGCCTGAGATATATTTCACATCAGATTTGAAAAGCTGCTCTCACCAAAAGAATGGAAACAGGGGGAAGTATCCTTCCAACATTTTCAAAATGAAAAAGTTAATTTGCCTCTTCAAATTCCATTTTTATTAAAATATACTGAAATATCTTAGGAGAAATTAGCCTGAAATAACCCTCAGATTAACCCTTTATGAAATGGAAGAGAAAGCAAAAGCTTTTTTCCAGAAAAAATGACCAAAAAATAGAAAGCGTCACAAAAGACAACCCCCATCCCTCCCCACAAAGAACAACAAACAAACAAAAATAAGTTGGATGCCCTGTTTAGCTGTCTGAACCATTTTTTCCTTCTTTTCAGCTGTGCTGCCAAACCAAAACACCCAGTATTTTCACTGTTCTGCTCGAAAGTGCTCCTGAAATCTCAGTTCCAATGCTGACCTTCCTTTTATCACCTCCCAGTCTTTCTCCTCATCATTAGTGTAGGTTTTTCACACTTTTGCTCCCCTCCAAACAGGCCAAGGCAACTGCCTTCCTTGCTGGAACAGCCATCGAGGTCTTGCCATTCCATACAGTAAACTTTTGGCCATGAGCAGCTCCCTCTGCCAGTGTCTGGAGAACAGCCCAGATGTTTGCAACCAAGATGAGGGCACCTTTCTCAGCTGAGCCAGAGGTTGTCCCCAAGGTCCTCTCCTCCCCTGCCAGCACAGGCATTTGCACTGAAATTCCTTCCAGTGATAATTAGCAACCAGGAACACTTCCCCTTGTTTTTAAGCCAGTAATGTGACAATAACAAGGAACATCTGACTTTCCCCTAAATGCAGCTGTGCTGTGGTTGCAAGGGACCTGGGGCCAGAGGGAGGGAGGATGGTTTGGTTGACAGTGGAGCAGAGAGTTGGAACTACATCCACTGAGCTTTTGGTGCAGCAAGACATCTATCTGTATGGCAAACCTGCAGGGTGGTTTTGTTATCCTGCACACAGATGAACCTTCCAGCACATCCCAGACCTTCTGCTCTGATACCCTTTGTCCCAAAGGCTGATCCACCTTGGTCTCTAATAATGAGGGCTTTCTTGCACCTTTACTGTCTTGTCTCTCAACCTTCCTAGAGCAGCCACCATCTAAAACTCTAGCTGTGATCTCCCCCCGAGTTTGCTGCCACCTTGATAGTGACAGGGCCCTGTCAGAGGCACCCAGAAACAGGCCTTCTTTCCTTAGGAGTCAGTAAAAAATTCAGGATGCTGAGAAATGAGATCAAATTTAAAACTGCAACCACAGATAAGTTCAGTCTTGGTTAATTTACAGCAAGTTAACACAGTTGTTTATATGACTCCTGTCTTTACAGCTTTATACCCATCTCGTACATCCAAAGGTGGAGGAAGGTCTCCTGTTTGGGGTGGGACAGCAACATGGCCTTTTGCCATTTCAAGGACTTTTCCAGTAGTGAGAATATCACTGAATGCCAAAGACAGTGCCTTGTCCCATACTAGTTTTTCAGCCATCTGGTTCTCTAGAGCCCTAGAGAGAGAAATGCACCTTCTACAGCAGTTGCATAATTTCTACAAAGGTAGTGTGTGAGCTGTGAGGGAGGGACTCTCCCATCCTAATCTATCCCAAGCGTAGCCTTGTTGGCCTCTGAATCACAGCCTTAGATATTCTAGAGTGGTTTAATTAAAAAAGAAAATAAAAGAAAAAAATATTCAATAAATATCTACAATGAAGGAAAGTAGCCTTTTCACTTACACTAATTAGCATACAAATTGCAAGGACTACTGAAGCGGGTACCATAGGCATAAACTGTGCAAAGATACCATCTGAGCTCAAGACAACATTTTCCATGCAAAACCCATGACTTCTCTCTCAAAACATCACTGCAGCACGGGCTGCAGATGCACTGCTAGTGTTTACTGACCCGTGCTGGTCTGACTTGCTTTTGGTGCTTCCAGAGCCTGCCATCAAAAACTCAGAGAAGGAGACTGCAGGATCTGTTAAAAACCATCCCAGGTTCCAGAAAAGCTCAATTCCATTTTCTTTAACCACTCTCTTATCCAACCCCCCTTTGGTTCAGAGGAGCCACTGTATTGACTCCTGCTTAATTTGGATAAACTCCAGTAACAGCACAGTGGACAGAAATTTGGTAACCCCAGGATGAACTACAGCTGAATCGCTTATCCAGTGGCAAAAACTCACAGCACCTTGGGAAAGAAAGGCCTTTGTGGAATGATCTGCAGAGAAGAAGGGAAGTTTAAAGCAGATGGAATGTGCAAGTCCCAAAGCATTATTTCAAGGTGTCTCTAGAGAGCAAGAACAAAAGAGAAGTTATTGCTGTATTTGACATGTAATTTATTATTCCTCCTTTTCCTTTACAAAGTTAGATTTTGATTCACCAAGAAAGGTCAGTGACAGTCAATTATTCCCTTCCTCTTTCCCAGGCTTATTTTATTGTTATGAGAAAGATTAATTTTTAACCATGTAATGATCTTATTGAAGTGTTATTGGGAAAAAAAAAAAAAAATAAAAAATAAAGAGTCATGCAACAGAAGGGAAGGGGAGCAACCTCTTGCTGGGGACAAGTTTCCCTAGCAGTGAGCTGATCACTAGGAGACCTGTTCCTGGGCAAAAGATAACAATGTCCTTCTAGGGGGTATCAGGCCCTGGGAAAGATACCAGCACCATCAAAACCCTTCCTCCTTTCTGACAAGAGCCTGCAAGAGGTGGAGGTGACACCACAAGAGGGAAAAGGGAATTATGTAGGAGGTTGCTAATGGCTTTCTGACCACTCACAGCAGCTGATTGTTGCAGAAGACCACCCATTGCTCCAGATACTCAAGGAGTTACTGAAGTTCAATTTGTCATCCAAACTTGGGAGAGCTGCTTTGAAAAGCAGTACCTGCTGGGGAGCTGGATTCATGCCTCCGTTTTTATTCCTCCTGGCTGTGGCAGGAGCTAACTTGCTGGAGGAAAGAGTAAGGCACGTGTCACGTGGCGGCATATGTCACGTAGGAGAAATGGGTCCAGGCATGCACGTATTTCCTGTTGTGCCTACAGATCTAGGACAATTGATGCATGCTGTGAACTTACCACCTCCATTCTTGTAGCAGAGGTATGGGAACCTCCACACATTGCCCAGACCAATGATCTCCCCAGCTACAGACAGCACAAACTCCATTTTGCTGCTCCACTGGCCTCTCTCTTCCATTTCCTTCTTTTTTATCTCTTCAGAAGCTGCAATAGTCCCATTGAACTCTCGTTCCTTAGCCACAGATCTTGTCATGGCTCTGTGAAACAGAGGAAAAAGAGAGCATGAAACATAGGGAGCTGCTGCAGAACACACTGGTGGTAATAGTAGGGAGGGGACCAGTCACTACAAACAGATGTGTTCCTAGTGTCACTGTGAGGGTCCCTCATCTTCTGGAAAATGATTTCTTTAGGGTCCCCATGAAGTGTTTTCTCCAAGCTATGTCTGTGGGACAGAAAGTCTTTGCTGAGTGACAGAAGAAAGATCACTGGTCACGTGAGATAGGCCAACCTGCACCAACCATTCACTGGACTCACTCCTGAATTCCCACAGCCCCCTTCTTCATTCTTCCCAGTCCACCAGGCTTAGTGTACCTTCATCTGCCCCTCTGCACCCTGGCTAAATTCTCTGCCTCTCCATCGTTGCTGGAAACTTGGCTGGAAATTTGGAAGCAGCAGTTCAGAGGAAGAGAAAAGAAGATGGAGATGAAGCTGAGCATGGGGACAGAAGGAGTTTCCCTTGACTTTCCTGTGTGCTTTATGCAGCAACTGTCTCCTTCAGGAGTGGTTTCAGAAGTCAGGAGAAAAATGTTGTTACAGATTAATAGTCTGAACAAGAATGGGATGGAAAACCTACTATCTTGCTTTAAGGCACTGCCAGGAGCACTCTTTGACCCCCTGTACAGCACGTTCGCTACCATAGAGCCCTGCCACCTCAGCAGAACACACACACTTACTTGACCTAGGCTCCCTCCCTTCAGTAACAAACAGGAACAAGCACCCATCCTCCACCTTTGCCCAACCCTGCAAAGAATAAAGAGCAAGGAATCAAAACCCCTGGGATGAGCAAAAGGACCTCCTGCCTGTGAGATGTTGCAGGTCTGGGAAAGGGAGTACTGAGATTAGACAAGCTCAATTGATTGCAGTAAAAAATGTTAGAAGGAAAATGCTCTCTTCCAGGCATGGCTCTGGAGGCAGCTCAGGTCAGGGACCATTCCAAGTCAGCGGTGAGGGAGAATTCATCACCCTTGATGTCCTCTCTCTGATAGGACCACCAAACCTACCCATCAACCTATTGAGCCAGGATCATGATGGCAAACTATTCCCTCCTTCTTTGGGCTTAGTCTCTCTCCAGTCATCTCCCTCTGGGGTTCAGGGTATGAGCCATCTCACAGGGAAGAGAGACTACCAGGGACTCTGACCTAACTGGGCATAAGAGCAAGTGTCATTGGAGCATCGAACTGGCCCTGCAGCCTGGAAACATCCATGGCACTTGTTCTGATGTAGTTTGCAAGTGAGGCAAGGGGGTAGCAGCAACTGGTTGTCCATGCTCACATTTACTCCACACACGACAGCATCATTACTACTGTGTCTCATTTGCTTCTGTAAGTTGCCTGGTGCAAATGAAATTATTTCCTAAATGCTAAACCTCTGGATATATCAGGCCCTGGGGCAAAGAAAGATGCTTGCATATGAAAAGACAACTTCTACTGAACGTTCATAGCAAAGCAAGCAGGTTTTTTGGCATGAAGCATATTTCCTCTCTCTTTCAAGTAAAGAAAGGAAATGAGATTTCACAGTGTAATACACCAATTGCTCTCTAAATGCCCAGGGCAACAATGGTCTTTGTTCCCCCTTTGCCTTAGTGCTTGTGCTGGTTTTGGCTGGGATAGAGTTAATTTTCTTCACAGTAACTGCTATGGGAGGTGGTTTGGGTTTATGCTGGAAACAGTGTCAATAACACAGGGATGTTTTGGTTATTGCTGAGCAGAGCTCACACAGGGTCGAGGCATCTTCTGCTCCTCACCCCACCAGCAAGTAGGCTGGGGGTATATGAGAAACTGGGAGGTGACACAGTCGGGACAGCTGATCCTAACTGGCCAAAGGGATATTCCCTACCATATGGCATCATGCTCAGCATATCAACTAGGGAGATTGGGTTGGACTGGGAGGTGGAATCATCAGGTCCTCCTAATAGTCTTTTATCAGCTTCTGAAGCCCAGGTAAGGCCCCTTCCCCACTGCCTGCTTGCAGCAAGGCCCTGCTGGCTGGCTGATCAGTTCATTCAGATGCTGCAGCACAGTTTCATCATCCTTGAAAGGAGCAGAGCTCCACATACTGTCAAATACGCGAGAAAAAAATAACACATACTTAATGAAGCGTGCTTGATCTGTCACAGTCCTTGGCACATTCCAGTTTGCTGCAGTCCAGGGCACATCATCAAGTACAATGATGTTGGGCTTGTTGAGGATCTCATAAGAAGCTGACAGGAGAGGGCTTAGCTAATTCTTTGTTTTTATTCTTTTAATGCAAGGTGACTCCAAGAGTCATCCTGTTTCTACTAATATTTGTGTTTTAGCTGGTTCTGTGTTAGCCCTGTGTCACACATGGGGGTGGGGGAAGATCATAGTCACCTCCTCTCACCTCATCTCAGGAAGGGAATGCCCCGAGTGCCAGCCTCCACCTCAAGGACACCTAGATCAGGGCTTTTACTCTGCTCCTGTCCTCTGACTCATGAAAGACAGAAGCTGGGATGCTGCAGTGGGGAACAGGGCTGGGACAAACATAGAACAGCAGGGGAGTTGTGGCACTTACAGCTTCATTTTCCTGTTTTAAAAAGGGGGAAAAGCACCTTGGTTATGGAATCAAACCTTTAAACTGGGAACAGGGGTAGATTAAGTCAGTGCTCAAAGTTTTGGCCCTTCATGCCACAAGCTGAAGGTTGTCTCTTCCCAGACAAAGCAGTGCACAGCATTACACATCTCCACCACTCTCCCCTCTTCTTTGCCTGCTGTTTCTATGAGAAAGTCTATTTACACACCTCCTGGCTCTCTTCCTGAGCATCTAATCCTACTGTACCCCTGCCCTATATGTTCTCAGGCCAGATGGGGACTCAAATAACTTCTGGTATCCAGCTAAGAACAATTTGGCTCCCCCACAGCGGCCACAGCCACCCACTGTGTTACATCCTCCCCGACAGGCAGGCATTTTCTTCTCCCTTTGGATGCCCCTCTCCTTAATACACGAGTTCAGAGAAAAGACTTGCCCCCCCTTGCTGCCTGCCTGCTTTTTTTTTGCTGTTCCTTCACCAGGCAATGACTCCTATCATGTCATCTTCCAACAGAGAGGAGGGGGCTTCCTCTGTGCTCAGGGCAACAAGCAGCTTTGTATGAAGTGGTACCAGAGAAGGCACTGAGCCTGTTGCACGGAGGCAGCCACAGTTTGCCCCATGAGATTTATTGCTGAGAAACTAAGAACACACCTGGATTCCCCCAGGCACTGGAAAGAGAGCACGCAGCCATAAACACAGACCACACCAACAAGTTCCCTTCTTCAATATTTGAATGAGGTAGCCCAGTTTTGCCTTGCTCACAAATTTTGGGCTGTGTTTGTCCCACACCTACCTCCATGGGATCCTTCAAGAATGGCCACAAAATGCAAGGAAAACCAAGGACACCTCTGAAGTGCGGGTGATTCTGATGTGCCAAGTGCTTGATGCAGGAGAACAGCATTTGTAGGCTTTATTTGGGAACAAGATGAAACTAAAGGAGGGAGGCAGAAAAGGAATCTTTTCTGGAATCAGAAAAAGAGGAGAATGACACTGTCCTCTGAAAGCAAAACATTGTGGCATCCTCAGTCTTTTCCAGGGCAAAAAGGGCTTATTGAGGACTGCTCAGGTGAGACAAGGAACAAGAGAGAGAGGAGAGAGACTCCACCTGGGGTTTTGACACCAGAGAAAGAAGCCAGTAGAGATTTTTCTAAAGTTTTTCTTCCTGCAAATTTACTGCCTGTTGCAGACTGCTGGGAAGTTAACATCCTCTGTTTGACCTCCTCTGCTGCTTTATCTTAAGGCAAATGAGAGGAAGACTCTCTCAAGTGCAAAGAGTGACACAGAATGAACATCAAACAGGGCTGTCATTGAAAGGATCCGATAACACTTATTAGAGGAAGCACAGTTTTAAAGCACTTGGGCACTCATAGGTGCTACCTGAGCTGCAGAAGGCAGAATTATAGGTGATGCTACAAAGAGATGCGCTGTATTTATCCTTCGTGGTTTCATTTTGAAACCAGCAACAACCAAGCACGTGAACTGCAATCTAAGGTGAGGAGGGAGGAATCAGAAAGCAAGCGGGCTGGGCTGTGTTACAAAAGGAGGAGCAGGAGGACACAGAAAATTCTCCGGTTGCACAATATGAGCCAGCAGTTAGTTGGCAGCTGAAATCCTGCACTGCATTTCAATAAGCAGGAGGCAGGGGCAGAAAACCAGGGCTCAGTGAGGAACAGCAGTGCCAAGGTACAGCTTAAGGAACAAACCCAGTCAGATTAGTGTGCGGGGGCTGCTACCAGAACAGGTCATTTCTGCACAATGGACAGGAAAATACCAGCTGTAGAAGTAAGCGCTTTCCAGACAGTCTAAGAGCAGCTACATGACAGGGATGGCAGCTTCCAAACCCAAATGCTGCCGGAGAATGGCTCACTCCAGCTGCAAAGAGGAGAAAAGCAAGGAAAGATGCAGCAAGAGAAAAACTGATCAACTCCAGGACAGCAGCCGAAATTAAAATGCCTTTCATTTCAAGCTTTTGAAATCTAGGCAGCTTCTTTACACCTTCTAATTAACTTCCAGGTCATGTGGGCTGCAGGGCATTCTCAGAGCATCTGTCCAGCAAGGTTCATGGGGCACAGGAGGCTGTCACAAGGATCTGATCCTGCTTACGTCTTCTCCAACATGAAATCAGAACCCTTCTGCAGTCAGGGAGACTAACTGCAGTGCAGTCAGTTTGCTGCAAGAGTGAGATAAGCAGCAACTGTGACTTTACTAATGACATGTAATGCATCTGTGATACAAACTGCGAGGATTACAGAGCATCATCATTCAGAGAACACACCCCGAGCTCAGGAGGGAACCAAACGGCTCCTGCCCTGTCCTTTGTTGCCAGAACAGGGGGGCTTCCCAAGTACCTCTCAGTGGCTGCGCTTTCCCGAGGATCAGTGGCAAATTCCTGGCTAAATGCAACGTAGGCTGTTGCTCTCAGTGCTGGTTTAGTCTCTGTCAGTGTCCATGGCTCACCATCCCTGCTCTGGGCTACAGTGACACGGTGGTGGTTTCTTTCTTCAGCCTAGAAAAAAAAAACAAGATTAACAGATGAAGTCCATAAATGGGGTATGAAACCAGCCTTTGCATCAAAACAGATACTCTCAAGACCTCTGCTCAGCCCATAGTCTGGTTGTATTCACTGCTACGTAGCAGGAGGCCCAGTAGCACACAACCACAGCAGGATCCATCTCTCTTACAGAGCACCACAGTGACAGGTCTCTTGTGGACACAGAGCCAGGCTGGCCTCAGCCTGGTCCTAATGGAGTCCTAGAGACCCCCACTCAGTGACCAGAGATGTCTGGCCAAAGTCTTGCAGCAGCATCAGGTTTGCTCAGAGGTCCTTGTGCACAGCTGAAGTGCGGGGACAGCAAGGCTCCTGTCACTGGCTGGAGGAGCAAAGCAGGTGAATGGCACAGAGGGTGAAAGACACGCTGCTCCAGCACCAGCTCTGCAAACAGGAGAAGCTGGGACATGGCTGGGCAGTGACCTCTGGTGCAACCCCCACAGGGAGAGGACAGAGCCTACGAGAGGGCTCATGGTGGCTACAGAGCTGCCACTTCTCTGGGACAAGCGAAGTCACAGAGCAAGGCATGCCAGCT
>JANHFX010026783.1:0-25683 GCA_027560015.1 Chloroceryle amazona | reverse complement strand
CTTTCTTTCTTTCTTTCTTTCTTTCTTTCTTTCTTTCTTTCTTTCTTTCTTTCTTTCTTTCTTTCTTTCTTTCTCTGAAGATTGTTAGTTTCTCTTTGAAGAGTTTACTTTGTAGCTTCATGATGAGCTGCAGGTGGCTTGTGGAGTGAGGATGATGATATATCATTCATTATGACACCTTCTGCTGACTAAGAGTGTTTTTTAAAAATTAATTGGTTGATTAATGTGGAATTTTATTAACATTATTAATTCTCAGCCTACTTTGTATATGGAACAGACCTGGAAGAAACTTGCTCAAAAAAAGTATCAAAGATTCCCTAGTAGCATAAAGTAAAATAGCAGCTTTCTCTCTGCTGTGTGCAGTCAGTGCAAAGGAGCTGTAAAACTGCCCATTTCTGATGCTAAAAAAAAGTGTCATTTGTACTGAATGAGGTATGTGAGGAATAAACATTTTATGTGTTATATATGATCTAGCACATAATACCTACAGGAGAAGTTACGTCTTTTACTGATACAGAATTCTTAGGGGGAAGTGCTGAAACAGTAAGCAGAGACATGCCCATCATAACTGACCAGCTCTTGCAAAGTGCTCAGTACCATCCTTTCTCACAGAAGTCACCGGCGCTTGAAGGCATGCTGCACTTTGCAGCAGGCATTTAGCTAATCTAATCTAATCTAATCTAATCCATTTTTAATGTGACTTTCACTTTGAAGCATCATGCAGTATATGAAAACCAGATAAAGCAATATGATGTTATTGCTAATGTTTTCAGATGTAGCGAGGTCAAAAAGTACAAAGCCTTGTAGCAACTACCTCCTTCAGCTAGAGGTTAGCAAGGCAGATGAGTTTGTTTCATGGTTTTCAACACGTTAATGTCATTTGAAAGATTGATGTTTCCAGTTTGCAATAGCGGGGTGTTTTTCCCATCAGTAGAGGATATACTTGACCCTTCTTACACTGACATTAAAAATACTTTTCTTCTGGACTTTGCTGGGGCAATATTGAGCCTTGACTCAGGTTTTTCTAAAAGATGAAATCAAGAGATGTGTATTTAAAGGGGAAGATTGTGCTTGTACGTTGCACTTCTGTTTACACACCGAAATACATTTACACCCATGGGTAACCGTATTATATCTGTAGTCAAAGTCTGCTCTCTCTGTCTGCATAGGTGGGATATGTCAAGTACAATTGCTCTGGATGTCCTCAGTCATTTCCTTCTGTCTTTGGTGGGTATGGGAAAGTGAGAATAACAAATACAGCCAAAGACAGACTTCTCACTGTGATTCAGTCCTGCTACTCACTGGTTAAGAGATGCAAAGGTTACACATGTATGGAGAAATATCCTAGAGGTGTGTAGCTCTTTGATGTGAAGCTGGCATGGCTTTGTCCCTTGGAGTTCCCTGTTCAAACATAGTGTGGTTTCCCAGTCCACTGCTTTATGATGCTTTGAAGAAAAAGGAGAATGGAAGTTTGGGTAATTATGGAAGGGCTCATCTTTACTTGCTTGCTCATAACTCTTTGAATAAGCTGCTTCTTCCAGCCTTCCTTATTGATTAAAAAAAAATTTGGGCTTACCCTGATTAACTGCAGTGATCATGATCACTCCTTGATTTGCAAGCTGGTTCCATAGAAACAAAGGGGGCCCATTTTCCTTTTCCACATCAAAGCACACTAAGCTTCTTGTCTGTGCCTCATCAAAGGAATGATTTCAGTACATGTATTCTTTGGGAAATGACAGGGGAACTAGGAAACCAAATTGAAATGAAACATTAATTTAAAAGAACACAAGCATCCTAATTGGAGATTTACTTTAACAGATTTCCTCATGTCTGAAAAATGATGGCTGGGAGCATAATCAGGCTTTCGGCAGGCATCATCTCTGAATTGTTCATAATAACCCTTAAATCTGTTCGCTGCGATTTTAAAATGAGTTTAGAAGCCATCATCTGTGTGGGTAATCTAAGGGACCACATCTTGATCCTTTGCTCAAGAAAGATGTATTCATTAAAACTGCTAAAAACAACAGAGAACAGAAGGCATGGCAAGGTCACCGTGATATTCTTGTTCTGAAATTACTGCAGTAGTCTGTATGGCATATATATAAATCATATCTGGTCCAGCTAAATTCCACTGACTCAGCAAACGTTACACCAGGGATGAGTGGCATAAGGTATCAGTGAGAATATCTGAGAAACCAAATACAGCGTGTCTCCAAACCATGTTCATCTCATACAGTTAGAAAACTATTGCAAAAGTGAACATCCTAAATTCTCATCACTCAGGGTTCACAGTGGGTATGTTCCCTGTGGCTGAGGAGCATGGGCTGTCACACTACAGTCAGCAAGAGAAGCTGCCTCTGTGTCCTTTATAAGGAAAATAATTGTCTCATTAATATTAAAAAAAAATACCCAGCCACATTTATTGAGGTAAATTCAAGAACGTATTGTAAATGTTTGAATATATTGCAGCTTACATGTGCAAAGGCATCCAGTACTAATTATTTCAGAATACCCCAGTGATGGATTTTTGAGGGTTTATAGGCAAGAGATTAGAAAAGCCATGTCGAGAGTGACAAGGAGACAGACACACAAACACAGCGTCTGCGATGGAGGGGTGTTCATTAATAAAAAGAGACGTCCATACAGTGCTGACTGCTAGTAGGTGATGCACTCCCATGGAGTGGGTGTGAGTTTCCCATGGAATTAAATTAAGTTCCATTTAATCCTGTTTATTATTTAATTAAAAGGCAGGGTAGCGGGAGACCTGCATCTCCTCTGTTGGAGCCCGTTGGTTTTTATTGCTCAGCTCTGTGTCTTGCGGTATGAGGTGGAAAGGAGATGCCCAAGCAGTGTCCTGGATTTCAGGGCCCAGTGACACAGCTGTGTGGTTGGTGAGAGGATGTGTGTTATTGCATCTTTTTGCTTCATGACTAATGCTCAGGAGAAGAAAATAAGGAAGGCAGACCAAGGACTTTTCAATGAAGTGGACAAACAGTGTAATCAGAATGATACTTGTACTGGGGGGCTACACTCAAAAATCTCTGCTCTCACTTGTCTTTTCTAGATTTAGGCTGTACCTTGATCCAGATATACTGCCATCTCTAGAGTTGAAATGATGGCTGAAACAAGGCCTAAATTACACTCTTAATGGTAAATCCATTAGGGAAAAAAAAAGGAAACTGG
Source organism: Chloroceryle amazona (assembly GCA_027560015.1). Lineage (NCBI taxonomy): Eukaryota > Metazoa > Chordata > Aves > Coraciiformes > Cerylidae > Chloroceryle > Chloroceryle amazona. The sequence goes on along the minus strand of JANHFX010026783.1, from coordinate 22,500 downwards.
TTACCTGGACTCTACAAGAGAAAAAAGGTAACCTGATGTAGGCCTCTGAAGATAGACAGTAGGTGATGGATGGCTTGTGCATAACAATATTTTGCACAGTGTTAAAAGACAGGACTTATTTCGAGACTGCTTCTGTTTCCTTTGGAATCTCTGTATTACCTTAAGGAAAATGCTATAAAATGTCTGTGTTCCTTGGTCATGTTTCTGATTAAATTCAGGATCTGCAGTTTCATTTGAAGCCCTTAAGGAATCTCCCTGCAAACTTAACCACTACTGCTACAAGTATTTTAGCAAGGTAATCTTTGCATTAGATTTCCAGGTGTTGGAGCTTACAAAGTTCGCAACAGGATTACCTTCTAGCTTAGTTGGTCAGTACTCAGGACAGCCTGTTGTTCTGCTGCTGTGTGCCCTGTGTGTGCATGAGATGGCTGTAGATAGAAATACAGTCCTAGCTGAATGGAGTTCTTGCTGCTAACTAGTGGTTTTAGGTACAACTGGAATGCAAATATTAATAACAGGCTGATACAACAGACAATGAGATTCATACCTGGACAGCTGGGTACGCTGATCCTTGGCATTCACTTCAGTCACAGCGCAATGATGCAGTCTTGTTGCTTTCTCAGCACCTGAATTAGGGGCCTGCCTTAATAGCAAGTTTTCCAAAGATTGCCCGAGTAGATTGAGAAGATGCAAGACAGTAGGACAATGTGGTTAAGGGAATATCTTTTTTTCCAGAGGAAATCCCCTTGGTTAATGACGTTAGCAGCTTAAAAGGTATTTTCTGTTTGGGAGGGTTGGGAGGGTTCAGACTCGGGCAGCAGAGGTGACTACAACTATTGGTTTGAATTTTGTTTGGCTTGGAATTTGCTGGGTTTTCGATATCAAGTATAGGATAGCTGTCTGCATTTTGTTTGACCTCAGGACTGAAGATCTTCTGAGTGATGACTTTTTGTGTGGTGCATCTCTTTACTTCCTCTCCTGTGCTGGCTGTTTCCAAACACAATGGAAAACGATGACTAATCAGCAAAGCTGAGGCTACCTTTACAGTCTGTCTCTCCCTTTTTTCACCCTCTTGAAAGAACATCTGGGACTCTTCTTCCAACAGTGCTTTGATTTTCAACTCAGGAGGAATGGGAGCAGGATGTTCTCTGTGAATCAGTCCTAACCCCTGTTGGTCTGACAAAGCAAAACCCAAGCTTTTTGACCTTGTTGGCAAGTCTTTTCTGTTTATTCATGAATTTTACTGTGGTCAGGACATGGGAAAGATTTTGGCTTTACATGTTTGCACTGGAAAATGCTTCTGCTTTTGTTCATTCAAATGGAGAAAAGGTTTTTGTTCTCCTCCTTGTACTGCGAGCCTAAGAGGAAACTGCCTGTATTTCCACTGCTGTTTCTACATTGCCATGGGAACAGATTTGAAGTGCTGCATCCATTAAGTCACTTAATTGAAAAATGGCACAGTTAATCCATTCAAACTGAACTTTTTCCACTGCCCTGTATATGTCTGCATGTCACAATGTAGTTTTTGAGCTAGCTTGGTCTGAGAAGCAATACAGCTGCATTAACTGCTGTTGGGTATGATGGTTTGAGTTGGGATAAATAGCATAGGCATGGCATCGTACTGACATAGCTGTGCTGCCAACTCAGGCTTGCGTGCAATGATTCAGAGGTAGTACAGGTATATGCACTGATAAAATCTAGCCCAATAGAACGCTGCATTTCATCGCACAGGACTTTCTCTTAAGAGTTCTCATAATACTTTGCATTCAGTTACTACTCACTGGCGCAAAATTTTAATGTCCAACCTTTTTTTGAGGTTGCTTTCTGGTTCCAGAATGCTAAATCAGACTTCATGTTACAAAGGTTTCGAACATAATTCTCCTGTAGTATAATAATTACTGCTTGTTAAGCATGGCAGAGTCAGGAAAGAGTGAGGCACAAATTGAAGCAAAATGAGACCTCCTAAGAAACTGCAGTGCTTGTATTCATGACTGCACAATACTTAATTACTAAAGAATTTCTAAGTATAAGTTAGCATGATAAAATCTATCAAAAGTGTTTGAATTTATGTATTCTTACCTAGTAGTGTGTTGGGCTTTTTTTTTTTTTCCTTTTAAAAGCTACCTCAAGAATGAAGACGTAGAGGAGTAATCTTTGAGTACATTCGTAGTTCAAATGAGACCCAATTCATAGCCTTTTAACCTTGTGTGCAGGATCTGCTGGTACAACCATTTTCTATGAAGAATAGCATTCCTGTTTTGGGTTCTCCATGTGAACAGACACAGAATATAGAATATTGGTTACAGAGGTTTAGAGAGGGAGTTCTAAGTACTTGATAGATGCTGTTAGCATTCAGCTACTTTGTGTATGTCACACTTGGTGCTGTAGGCGCTTCAAGATTGTTGGCTGGGTTTGAAAGGGCACTGAATCTGCAACTGGTTTGGAGAAGATGGGCTGCTAGGAAATCATACTGAAGTCACCAGGGGAGTAAGGGGAGAGAGGCAGGCAAGAAGGGAGGGAAGGGAGGGAAGGGAAGGGTACTTTTTCACTCCCTACAGATCTCTGGTAGAAATCAGTTATCATGATGATTCTAGAGAACATGGTGTGTTTAGAAGCACGCAGAAAGGAATGGTTAAGTCTGAGCTTTGACTTTTTAACAAGGTGTGGGTTAGAGTGACACTTGATGCACAGTGCAAATGTCTCCTTTGGGCTTTCTGTGGTGGGTTCTGTGTGTGGGGAATTATATTTGGTAGCTGATGAACTGCTCTTCCCCTGGAATCTGCTTGAATTGAGCTGATCCAGAGCTGGTATTTATCTGTAGCCTAAGAGAGTGAGTGTGTGTTCATTTGGGACATGCATCAAAAAAGGTTTTATGGATTAAAATTAGAATTACCCAGTTACCTGAGGCTGAGTCATGTTGGTCTTAATTAGTGAGATGAGTTCTGAATGTTTTGCTTGAAAAGGTGTAGAAGATAAATAGTGGGTTCTCTGAATATATTAGGAATAGTGGAAAAAAGGAAAAAAACAAAGGAAGAGAGGAAAGAAAGGGTGAAGCAGACAGGACTGGAGTAATCAATGCCTCTTCACCAAACAGTTAATTGCAATCAGATGCTTAACGAAGTGGATTTTAATAAGGGGATAGGTGTGCAGGCCAATGTAAGGAAAAGGTAAGTATTCTGTTTTCTAGTTAAAGGACTCAGTGAACCTCAGGCTTGGTCTAGAGTACCTAAGGAGTTCACTGGAGTGATTTCTCAACTATTAGTGGCTATCTGTAATTGTTCATTAATTATATCCCAAGGGATAGGAGAAAAGCAAACACAGAAATTACAGTGAAGAAGTGTGGAAGATCTAGCAGATCCTAGAGCAGTCAGTCAAATTTTGATTCCTTATGGATTCTGAGCTAAAACAATCAAAACTTTTATCTTGACAAACAGTGTAATTGTGGTAGAGTAACTGAAGTACTGACAGGGTAGAAGCAGCATCTTTGATACATCTGAGAAGTTTTAAGTACTTTTTTAGTAAAGATTTTTTTGACAGTCCCAAATGCCATTTGTCATAAGCCAGCTAGGTAAGATGCTTTAGAGGTCATAGCCATTACACAGTAGCTTTAAAAAACGTTTTTAAAGCCAATTGTTCCCCTGTCCAACTGGTGAGCAGTGGCTTAGTGTAGAACTGGGAGGGCTTCTGGAGTTGTGGCGGACCAGATCTCTTGTATACTCCGTTCTGGTCAGCACTTTCCTTTAACAAATTAGATAATGAAGCAGAACATGTAGTTACAAAATTTGTTATGACTCAAAATGAAGAAGAGGGGAGTAATGAAACACTCTGAAGGATAGCTTCAGAACAGAGGCTAAATTGGGAAGAAAGTGAAGTTCTATTTCTGGAGATCAGCTACATGTGTACCACAAAGCATCAGCTACTCAGCTGTGTGCCAACTACATGGTGCAGTTTTAAAAAGGCAAATATCATTCCACTGTGCATGGTGCAGTTTTAAAAAGGCAAATATCATTCCACAGTGTCACAGGAATGTCAGATGGAATTACTTCACTCACCTTGGTGCTGTTGAAGGCTCACCTGGAATCCCACCTTTGGCTCTGGGCACCACACTTCCAGAAAGAGTTAAGAACTAAGAGGAGAGTGATGAGAACAGCAGGTGCTTTAGAAGACGTAAGATTGGAGATAAATGATGATTATTTCTTCCCCCTCAAAGGAAAAAGAAGTCATTGAATTTGCAGCAAAGATTTGCACAGGATTTGAAGTTTCTAATTGTTTTTTTAATTGCTGCGAGGAGAGAGGTGTCTTTAGGCAGAGGTGAGGTGGTAGAGGTATAGCCAGAGCTTTACTGCAGAACAGCTAAACCCCTCGTGGGGTGACTTTCAACACACTTTTGAGAAATTTGTGATTAATTTTACCTTGTCTAAATACACTGGGCTAAAGTTTCTGCAGTCCAAAGTTTGTTTCCAGAGCCATTCTTCACTGTAGATGGGGCAATTGCTTTGACTGCCCTCACCACCACAGTTCCTGCCTCTGAGTGTGAGACATTGAGCACATTCTTATTGGGAATGGGAATGAGATTATCTTGGTGTTACCCATGATGTATTCTGAGCCTTTTTACCCCAAGCGCTCTATATTTTTTTAATACCCTTCTAATGCCATCTGAGTCTCTCCACTAATACCTTTCCATCCTCAATATTTTACAAGCTTTTTTGCTTGCTGTGGTTTTGCCAGCCATGCCACTGGACTCTCCTTGCAGTTCAAATTCTTGCAATCACAGGGCTTTCTCATGGTGCTAGTACAAAGGGTGTTGGTGTGGGAAGGCAGGAACTGTTTTCTCAATAATGATGACAAAATAATTGTTCAGACCTTTTAAGTCAACCACTTACAGTCTGAAACAAAATGAAAGGCAGTATGGAGGTCCATTTCTTTGCCACTTTAGTGGGACTTCTAAATGACACAAAGCCTGTGCAACTTACCTAGAGGAGATAAAGTCATGTCTTGACTTTTTTCCTGAGGAAAGATCCTAGGTTTTTCTTAGAAAATGTTTTCTCACCTCAGTCGTTCTGCACAGTGTAAAACAGATGTTCTTTTACTGTGTATATTGAACATACAGGATTCATAATATCTAGGGGTTTCAGGCAGTACCTAAATTCAAATATATGTATTTAAACAGAAAAAGGACCATGAAAGTATTTTTCTTACATACATATTTAGTCTCACTTACCTATCCCTCTAGGCTAGGTAGGCTGTTACTGTTATCTGAAGAGTTGCCATGGAAACAGGTTTATACTCTCATTCTTTTTGTCTGTTTCTCTCAGACAGTATCTGTCTCTTTAAAACTGTACCATGCTAAAATGGAAGTAAACCCCTAATAATTAAATATGGAGAGTTACCTCACCAGCTGATAAGCAGTGTCAATTACAGTGTCAAGGTGACACTGTATTGTCAAGCAGTGTCAAGGTGATAATCTGCCCAGGATTTTCAACCCTTCCTCTCCTCTTTTTCTCCAAAATGAAATATAGAAGTGCTTTGAGCACGAAGCCAGGTATTTGTAAAGTAGAAGTTTTTCAAGTGATGGATGGGCTCTTTTCAACAGTGGTAGGTGCATCTTCTTCATCCTGTTGCTGTTCCTGGGTAATGGCAACCACTTACTAACAGCGTATTAACAACTTATTAAAATATGTTAGTGATTTTAGATTTTGAAGAGTTTTGAGTGAAGTCTTCAAAAGGAAGATGTTCCACTTGGATAGCATTTAAGTACTGGCATATGTGTATGAATATGGCAACCAGGTATGAAGGTCACTCTCTGAACTGAAAAATGTGCCAGAAACGTGGGTTTATAATTTGTAGATATCAAGCAATTGTACAGAGCAAAACACACCGAAGGGGAAGTGGCTTGTCTCATCCTTAACACTCACATTTCAATAGGGAGATTAGAGCTAAAATTAAAGAATCAAGAAAGTCTGTATTCATGTCATCCTTTATCTTGGAGGGTAACTTTTATCAGTGTCTGATGAAAGAGACTCAGCAATACCCCAGCCAAAGGTTAGGATATATGTTTGTGAACCTAACTTAAGGACTATTTGACAGAAAGGAATTGTAGTCAAGGTAACCAAACAGAAAATGACAGTCTCTACCCCTTCTGAGGAGGCCCAATATCCTCGCCTTGTGTTTTCTGATCAGGCAGTGGTAGCCTGGTAGTTAGCATTTGGAATACAGTGGTTGCCCTGTTTGTTTCAAATTTAGCTAATATAGCAGCCAAGTTCTGCATCAGCATGATTCCAAACCACTACTCCATGCAGCTACTACATGTCTTAACTGAGAGTGTGGGCACCACAAACATCCTTGACTGAATTGGATGTTATTTCAGAAATAATTTGCCAATACCTTTAAAGATGAGTGGTTGATACACATATGGGCTCAGAGTAGAGAACATGGTCTAGAGTATCTGTGGAACAAATCTGAATTAAGAGCAGGGGACAGAGCTGAAGGTCAAAAGGGCTGATGAGCTAGGAGTTGTTGGGGTAGATATGGGGCAGATACCTTCAATAATTACCAGTTAGCATTGGGATGGCAGTAAGGACAGAATATGAACTGACAGAGTCTGATGAGGTGAATTTATTGAAGGGTCTAAAAGCAACCTAGGACTTCTACGGTTTTTGGGTTGTGGCAAGCATTGCTGGAGGTCGGGACTGAGCATCTGGTCTAATTTTAGGGCTGTTGCTTGTCCGTCTGGACACACGTTTAGATCTGTTTTGGAAAGAATTACTGGGGTAGATAAAGGCAAATCTTGGGCTGGGTTTGGATTTGGAGTTAGGGTTGTTACGAGGTTCAGAAAGGCTGCTAGTCTGAGTTTAAAATTTTTAGCTCATGCAGCTTTTTATGTGGGCTTTACTTCATGCAGACCAAATCGTGTGGAACTTACTGACATAGACTGAAGTTCAACAGATCATCTATATCCTCAGAGCTGCTTTGTCACCATGTTACAACAGAGGATATAAAATACGTCTCTGCCATCAGGTTTTATTTTTATTTCCTTCATGAATCCTTTAATTAACGGGACGGTTTCAGGTGGTATGTCTGCATGAACATGTGAGCTATGCTGAAGTCTATTGATTTCAGCTTGAATATCTCCAGCTCTATAATTACAGCTGACTTAATTTCTATAAAAATCATCCCGTGGTACCAAATCCTGTAGCGAGAGTGCGTTGAAGTAGACCTGTGGTAAAAGCTGTTCCCACACTCCCCACATACTAATGAACTAAACATCTGTTGGAGTTCAGCAGGTTTAGAATTGTGTTTGGGGTAACGCAGTTTTTAAGGGAAGATGATACAAGTTTTGAGGTCATGCTATATATTCATATAAAGGGGGAATTAAAAATGACTATTGCAATTAAAGCTTGTCAAAATAATGACAATAATGATAGGAAATATGAGAATTTATCTGCTTATGCATAATATACATGACAAGAATAGGTAAGAAAATCAGCAAAAGTGAGAATTATAAGAATTAATACTCAAAAAAAATCAGAGGATCAATCATTAAAGGTTTGTTTGATCTTCTTTTGACTATGTCTATTCATTTTAATCTGTTCTGTATTGTGCAAACTTCTTCATGTTCTTCAGTGTATCTCAATTAACATTTTACTGCCCTGTTATAAAGCTTATCAAGGGCTAAAAGTTTTCTTTTATTTCTCATTTTGTGAAGCCTGCCAAGTTCTGTCACTCACTGTGTTACACTCAGTGGATTAATAGAAGTTTGTTCACAATGAAGTTGCCCCAAATTTCTCAGGGTTTTTTTTTAGACCATTTACAGTCTATCCTATCTTCCTAAATCCTCTGCACAGAGCTTTTGAGTCAGAAATGATATCTCTGTGGTGCATCAAAACATCATACAATGTACCTGAAAAGCCAGCAAGAACATCTGTCGTTTAATAGATATTTCTAGCAGTAGCTTCATTTTGGTGTCTTCTATACATGTGATTTGTAATGAAGATATGATATGTTAATGACTGGATGTGGAAAAAACGATTCACCACTTTAAACTGTAAATATGAAATGTTAGGATTGTTACTAAGTGTTGCTATCTCGTCAACCCAAGACAAAAGCAGGAGTTGAGAATTCAGTAATAGTTTCTTACACCTGTCATCCTGACATCGCTGCAGTTGTTACTCTTATAATACACACGTGAAACCAGGCGCAGAGGCAAAGCCCTCTGCCTGCAACAGCCTAAATAGGCTATGCAGCGTTACTGATACAGAGAAGGGACATGGAAAAATGTCTGCTTACTTACATGAACATAGATAAAGACTTTGCAGAAAAGGCCACAGCAGGCAATAAGCTTCTAGTGTCTTTATTTCTGAGGTAAATAACATTCTGTAATAAGCGGTGGGCTCTGAATGCATAATGGAGGAATATTTGGTGCTGAATTGCATGAAGATATTAATCATGAGTAACAATTTAGAGTATTCCTAGATACTTTGCATAGATATAAAAATATAAATTATCTGAGGGATTTTTTAACAAAAGGCTCACAAAGGGTGCTCACATTTCTCTTCGGCTACAATGGGATGTGAGAGCCCCAGCCCCATTGCCTTATACGAAGATGCAAAACTAGGTTTAAAGAGACAGCATTTCTGTGATGGAGCATTCAACTTTCAAAGAGGGAGAATTTGTGAAAGAATCATCTGCATCTGCTCTGTGCTCTCTTTAAAGTGGATGATAATTTAAGGAATTAAATGTTTGGGTGACTGACAAGGATGAGTGGTGTTTCTCCTAATGCTATGCTACCTTACTCCCTGTATTCTGAAATTAGTCTTGTCTTGCAGATAAATAAAGTCTCTGAACTCAATGCTTTTACTTGAGTTTTATTTGATTTTGCTTTGTTGACTGTCCATATACCACGGGGTGAAATTAATCCCCATATTGTCTAAGTAAGTTAAGCCATTTACAGTATTTCTTTTAATTAGCTCTTTTCACAGCATTATGCAGAACCATGGCAAGGATCTGCTAATAGAATATGTGGTTGGAGCTGGCTATGAATGAATTAACTGGAATGTGGTTTACAATTACAAACAGGATTGAAAAGGAGTGCTACAGAGATCATGGCTATACTTTTCCGAAGCTTTCTTGACATCTGTGTCTTGTCTGGATTGGAATTACTATGGAATGATTCATTCTGCTTCCATCTGGAGGGCATTGTTCATATTAATTTCTAATGCTGTAAATCAACTACTTTTAGTTATCTATGATTTTTGGGGGGTTGACTTTGGCTTTGTGTCAGCATCTTGGTGAGATTCAAGCTAAAATTCTGGCCCTTCTGAAGTTAAATGGGAAGTATATCCAATCTTTTCACACGATGTTTTATGACTGTCCTTCTTTCATTATACTTAAATCTCACGAGGCACAGCCAGATCTCAGCAAAGAGAGTTCAGTTCTGCTGGAGTTTAGTAGTATGGTTTACAATTTGAGAAGAATGATACCGTTTTGGCTGTGAGGGTTACCTATTCTTTTCCTTTATAATGAAAGACATGAGTATTTGGTGCTGTGGATGTGCTGCCGGATTCAGACACATGTACACATTACACACAGACACCTTTACCACCTGGGTAAATTGTTAACAAGTCACCAGGAGCTGGGATAATTCTTGTACCCTGAATGACAAAATAGAAGAGGGTGCATCTTTTTCCCTCTTCTCTCATCGCTTGCATAATGTGTTGTCAGAGTGTGAGTCTTAGCGAGTAGCGCAGCAGACTGCTGAGATTCACATGGTGATTAAAGGACATTAAGTAAGCAAATACTTATTTCTGCAGTTGCACTGCAAGACTAAGACTGTAATCCTTGCTTGCACTGCAAGATTGTAATCCCTGCTTTCAGGGGCATGCCAGTCTGAGCTACAGAATGCTACAGCAATGTTCGCAGGATGAGTTTCAATTGTCCTGGTCACTTTGAACAAATATACTCAGCAGAAGTAAACTACCTAAAAAAAACCAAACCAGTCAGTAGTAACATTTCACATGTGCATTTCCAAAACAAACAAAAAAAATTGCATCTCCTACTTTTGGTTTTAAATTCTTTAATGTCTTCTCTCCTGGGATTCCTACTGGAGGAATTATTGGACAATTTATCATCATTTCTATATTATATCCCTTGTGAAAATCAAATGCCTTGCCAGGGCCATAAAACATGAGTGTCTTAATTTTAAAACCACCAGACATTTGCTTATGAACAAGAGCTGGAAATCAGCTGGAGAGAGATTCCTATTCAGTCCTCAACTCTGCAGGCCTCCAGAAAGCTGCACAAAGAAATATATGGGGAACCTTGCACAGACTTGCAAAATATTTGGGCTGAACTGGACAGCTGGGCTTTTAAGGTGTCTAGGTTAGACCGAAACCCACACCATTAAACCCCTCTATGTGAGGGAGAGGTCAGTTCATGTAAGTGAATTCATATTAAATCTCTGAACTCAGGGTCTGAGGTTTCTCTGGCTTTTCTAAGTAGGCAATCTGGGTTTAGCACTGTCAGGATTGGTGCTGTGTTGCAGATCTCAGGAGCTGGAGTTATATGCAGATGGGGCTTGGTGGTTCTGTTGGTGCAGTTTTGTCCTGGTCACTGTCTACAGAGAAAGTACTGCTCACTCTCAGACTTTGGGTCCAGGCACATCAGTCAGGACTGGGTAGCATAGATCTCTCTGATTTGATCTAGGATAGGAAAGGGTTTGTGAAATGAAAATGATGCAGACAAATCTCCCAATAGATCTATCATTATATGTAGTAACACTACTGAATTGAGAAAGTGTTCTGCAGGGTGGATGGCCATCATCCATTCTCCCACACTGGAGGAGGGTTCATAGTGATTTGGGTGGAAATTGTGTCAGCAAATCTGTGTCTTTCATCCAGTAGCTAGAGATCTATACAAATGCAATTATTTAAATTTCAATTAATGACTATGTTAAATGGGAGATCTGTCTTGATCATTTTTCTTGGGCTTTTATGCTTCTTGAATTGCTTTTTTAATAGCACTGAAGAAGAGAAAGGGTGAGGTGAGTTTCTATCCATGTGTTACTTGACAGGAGACTGACAAAAATATTTGAAGCTGTTTTTCTTTAGGAGGGGATATTTTTATCTTTACAAGAAAGATGATGTTTTCTGAAAACTGTTGAACTTGTATATGTGTGGCTTCATTCTAATTTCTGAGCATTAGAAATGCACTTTCTTAAATATTTCCTCAAACACTGTAAGAGTATAACTTAAAAAATTACAGGTTTTACACAGAATCTTATTTATTTTTAGAACACTCTTAAAAATGTTTAAAAAAAAGCTACAGGAAAAAATCTTGTAAAAAATTTTAAAATTTAGTGACCTATTTTGTAAATGGAAAAAATGTTTTCACACTTCAAAACTCGTAGTGAAGTTTATACTTTATGACATGCAACTTTTCCATGTTAAAAAATCTAGAGAGCAGCAGCACCAATATTTTGATAATGATCTCTATGATAGATAGAAATCACTTATTCTTTACAGACCTTACTAACAACTGTAATTCTAGAAGTAATCACATTCACATAATGAGAACAATAGCAACAGAAAAAAAATACCCAACATTCTGAATCACATAAGGGTGATGGAAATAGTTATCAATAGGTTTTACCTTTCATTTGTGCCTCAACAACACTGAATTTCAATAGCAATATTACTTTGCTAACATTTAGGACAAAAGTATTTCTACTCTTAAAACTAAGGGTCTCAAGTTTGCATTTGACTGTATTTATGTGATATAATTCTGTAAGATGTATTTGTGTGTTATTTGGCTGCAGAAACTGACTGAGGGTTTAAAGTGCAGCCTTTCAGCAGGTCCAGGAATACATTTTCAATATAATGTATATTTTTAAAGCTCTGAGATGAGAAAGATGATGTATTTTAAATTGATTAGAGAACTTCTTTTACACTTAGAGATGCTGCATGACCACTGCGAGTTGTGCATAAATCCTATTTCTTTTTGGCAATGATTTTTATACGTGGTTTGATTTATATTCTGAGGTGGATGCCAAGAGACTTAACAACATAAATCAGGAAAATGAAGCAGCCAAATATGCAATAGCTAGTTACAAAATTGATGCTTGGTATTAGATGAAATAAAGTGTAAATACTCAGAAGATGATAGAGGTGTTAATCTAGAGAGTTAATCCAGCTCTGCATGCAGAAGTTTGACAAGATGACTGTGCTGGTTCCTTTGGGCACTGGAAACTTTGGGCAAAGTCATGCCTAACGGCTACTTGACTTGCCCGATGAGAAGATTTCATCTTGGATCATGATCCTTCCCAAGCACATTTTAATAGGATGAGCAAAAAGATGTTTCAGTCCAATTTACCAGTGGAAAACAGGGGGCATTAGGAAGGAGGATTTGTACAAAGGCTGTCTGTGGAGCAGATTTTTTATGTTGCACAATGCCATCAACTTGTAGCAGTTGATTGTCTGTGGGGTGCTTCTTTGGGGTACATTACAGGAGGCTTTTGTGCTGACAGGCTTGGCATCTCTTTCCTGTCTGTGGCCACAGATTATTTTTATTTGGGAGCTGTCTGAGGAAGAGGTCTTTACAAGCACAACAGACTGTTTACTGGAAGTCCAACAAGTAGTACATGCCAGCAAATTTCTGTCTGTGAGAATTTTTATGAGCTTTTTAGTGCCTGTGTAAGTAGAGAGGGGGCATCTCCCCCTCTTTTTCTGGGAATGATAAGGAAGATTGAAATTGCAGCTTTAGGAAATACCGAATATGAAAACATTATATAGTCAAACAAGCCTATAGGGTACAGGATTTATGGGATCGTGCAGCTGGTATGAAAAAACACTTAATAAACCTCATGGACAGAAAAATCTATTGACTAGAAATGCAATCAAAGAAAGTCTTGGGATTTCCAATTGAATTTTGAGAGACTATTGAGGGGGATGAGCCTAGTCATAAGCCAGATAGCTAATGCCCAAGAGGATCTAAACAGCAGATCCTTTTGTGAGGAGGATTATAAATGGAAGAATGTGTATGTGAGGAAGGGTGATGGAAAGATCAGCCAGTGCAGGAAAACAGAGCTAAATAGGATGTGAGGGGGAAAGTCTACCAGTAGTAGGTGATGGAGTGTCAACAAGGAACAGCCAGCCTGCATGAGACAAGAGGAAGGGATGAGGAAATTTCTGAAGAAACTATCTGTGGAATATACCAGAGATGATGGTAGAGTTGGATGTTGTGTCAAGTAGTATAGTAATCTGTTAGATTACAAGAAAAATAAATGGAATTACTATCCATGCAATATTGGAAGAATTTAATTTCCGAGAAATAAATTAGAAAAATAAAAGGCAGGACTGAGATAGGAATTAGTTTTTAACAGTAAATAGTTGGTGTACCAATAAGAAGTACCAATTTGGCTGGTCATTGATATCAACCTGGACTGAATCATCACAAATTAGTTTTGTTCAGTTTTAAGGCAGAAAAAATGTAGGCATAAACTTGAAGTTGAGTGCTGTGATGCTCATGGTGTTAGTGGTGTTTGCAGAACTAAGGAGTATGTGGATATCAATCCAGAAACAGCCTAGAATTACTTCCAGCTAAAAATACAGACACAGTCTGAAGCTTTAAATTCAGGCAGACAAAACTGAAGAACAGGGGAATGGGGCAAGTATCTCTCAGTGAGTGAGAACTTAAAGCTGGACAGTAGGAATAAACAAAGAAAGGAGGAGGCCTGAAAACCTGGTTGAACTGGATCTTGCAAAGAGAATCTCAGTACAGATATGATCAGAAAGACCTACTGGAGCCTGTTGTGTACAGGAGCTCAAGTGTACTCTTTGTAAAGTCCAATTCCAAATGACCATTTGACACAGTGTTCAAAAACGTTGATGACATCCTTTAGGATCATGTAAATAATCTCCATTGTATCATACTGAATGAACTAACAGATGAAATTGCGTGGCAGTAACAAGCATGTTTAATCAGTGTGTAAATAGGGAGATATCTGTGTCTGCAGTTTTTAAACATTCAGAACAGTAGATGAGGGAAGTGGCTGCACAAGCACAGACATGCTGTTTTGTACTCTAAAACTATGCAAAGTCCTGGATTTTGAAAGAAAACTGTTTAATGACATGGAGGAAAACTTGAATTTGGAATAGCAGCAGCAGAAGCTAGAAGATTTTGTGCAGCTATCTAGTGCCAGCAATGTTTTTCTAAGGCAGTCATTCATACTTTCACTACATCTGTGCTGTCTCTAAGTGTGCTTGAGGTCATTTAGTTCAAAGGACACAAGGATGAACAAATGTTGTGAGGTTAACATGATTGTTGTTTCACCATTACCAGGTCTAACCCAATTGTAAAGACGGCAGTGTCAGCACCTTTACAGAAATACTCATTAGTTCTGAGCATAAATAGAATTTGAATGTCTAAGATTTCAACCTGAAAGACCCCAGTAGCTTATCCCCAGTATTAAGGCTCTCCAATCTATACTGTGCAAATTATGCCTTTTGGATTCCTGCCAGCTCTCATGTCACATCTTGCTCTTTCTAGTGTTTTGGCTCTTTTCAGGGCATAACCCAAAGGCTAGTAGCAACTTGAAATGCACTAGACACAAAAGAGTATTTATAAGACACAGAGAGAGATTTTCTGTCAATTATGAGATTTTAAATGATAGGTATGGGAAGCATCTCCCCCTCTTTCTTTTTTCTGTTTTTATTTACAAGTGTTTCATTCCTGTTTCACCATTGGATTTGCAGTCTTTGTGCCAGTAGGTATATATTTTAGATATATACCATTGAAAATACCTCAGCCACTGAATGAATGAAAAATACACAGTGTGTGAGTAGTGAACAGCTATACCTGTGCTTTCCCTGGCTGACCTTGCTGACGAGACCTGTTAGTCAGCTTGGGAGCCATTTGGAAGGGCCAGAGACAAACAATTACAGGTTTATGTGCCTAACCTTACTGGCAGGCAATATCCTGGAGACATTAATAAGACGTGAGATCACAAAACATCTGGAGAAATATCAGCTGACAAAAGCTAGCTATTTCTGATTCATAAGGAATAAATTGTGTCTGACAAATGTCGAAATGGAGAAAAACAGTAAGAATGAGACAGTAGTTTGGCACTTTGGAAAGACTTGAAGAGGAATTGCTGTTAGTGGTATGTATAAAGATTTGCAAGTAGAGCTGTAGAAATTACTTTAATAGCCATGCAGTTAAGACAAGAAGCACTTGGTTGAGAGGTTTCTTTATGCACAGTATTTAGTTACCCTTTAAATAAATTAAAACTTTAATTCATCTCTAATCCACAGCTGATCGGTGCTCAGTGGGCTCTGATCACTTCACTTGAACTATAATATTTCTAAAAGGACAGTATAAAAAAGTGTAACAAGACAGAAAGAATACAGTATGATCTTAATCCTTTAGCTGACTACAGCTCTTCATGGATAGGTGCTTTCTGTAATGACTTGAACTTTGGAACAGACCACTTTCCTCATCTATGTCGGGATCCTAAAACGTACTCATTGTTTGTGTCCCCAGTAATAACAAAATCCCTCTCTGTGTGTCTCTGTCTCAGAGGAAATACAACCTCATGTAACTCACAAACTTCCAGGCAGAGGGGAATAAGTTATGGAGATTATTCCACTTTTATACAATATTAGGTAATCAATTACTATTCGGCAACCTGGAAACAATTTCATATCTATGATCCATGTATGTCTGTAACAAGGCGGAAATTAACATTAATTTATTCATTAATTGGGATAAGTAGCTGATACTGTACCACAGGGAATTAACTCTAACCACCTACCTTCTATTTTATCTTCCCAGAAGAGGCTGTGGGAGATTTTTTATGCTGTCCAGGAACCTACAACACAATTCACCAGCTATTTTATCTTCTTATCACAGGCTCTAATTTATTAAATGCTTTGATATCCATTGAGATTTAAACTGCTGTGCATGTAAATGAGTTAGTGTGATCTATTTCATCTTGTAGCTGTTTGTGGGGAATGATCATTATACTGTGTTTAAAGCATTGAACTGTCTCTACAGAGTTCTTCCTTAGGAGCTACAGAAATGATCCTGTAAGATCCTTGAGTCCTGTAAGAAAGTAGATGTGTTCATAATGCCAATTCCCCAGTTTTATACTGGTGACTTCTTTCTTTCCCAGCTAGCCCTTGATTTTGTAAGATTTGGTATAAACCTCAAGTCAGTGCAGATATTTAGCATAGGAATTGAATGAGGGCAAACGGGTATCTGCTTTCCCCATTGACAGACATTTGGGAACCTGAGCTGACTCTCATGAGAAACTCTTCCCTCCCAACTGTGGTCCTAGATCAGTAAAGTACTTGATCATGTCATTAGCCTTTAGGTAGGTGTCAGTCTGCAGATTTTCCCAAATTCTAAGATTTGTGTTAAACATATGCCTTCTAATTGCAGTTGCTTTCCTCAAGCAACTTTATAAATCCTGAAGTGTGAGCTTCAATTCCACTTCCACTCCTGGAGGAGACTGGAGTTCCAGTCTTACGTGTGCCAGTGTTATCTAGCGTTTGAGGGATGCCTCCCAGTGGAGGCATCTGAAAATGGAGCATGATGCTTTTTTTTTCCTAGCTGTGAAAGAGGAAGCCTCTTTTTTAATGATGAAATTTCTTTCATAAGTTATACTAAGCCAGTAAATCTCTTTTTTTTCCCTTGTTTTTTCTCCCAGAGAAAAAAAACATCTGCCTGTTGCAGATGGTTGGCATAATTTTTGACACAGGAGAAAGCTTATAATGATGCTATGCAAAGATAAGAGGAGAGAGCTATGTGGTGTAAAAATGCTACTATATTTCTCCTTAAGAAAGCCTACATGCATGTGTTGGAGAAAGCAATTTCCCATACATGCCTCAGGAGGTTGGTGTTTGAGGATGAATGCATTTCCCCAGTGATTAAGAGCCAGTGTTTTCAAGGCACTTCATTATCTCTGGATGGGCAAGGATGCAAATTTAAGAGTACTGGCAATGATTGCCTTGAAATACTTACAGCTATTCTATGCAAACAGCATAAACCAGGGAGTGGGACTGTCGTTCAGGTAAGAATGTAATTTGGGAAGATTTTTTTCAGATGATGTCATCATTTATTTCTCTTGGCAAAACCACTCACAGAAAACAAACCAGATCTTGCATATTAGAGCCATTTACTATGTATCGAGTCTGACCACGCGACGGCCAGTCCTGCAAATGGGTACTGCCAAGCACCATACTTCCCAGTAACCCTGGCTGGACAGTGATGCAGAATTATGTCACTTGTGTACCCAACCACAAGCTTTAATTACGCAGACTTTGAAATTTATGCCACAAAACCTACCATTTCAAAAGTTCACATTTCTCCATTGTTGTTGGATTTGTTCCTGGTTAAACTTATTCTTTTTGTTCTCTACCTCATTATCTTTTATCTTTTTATGAGGACAATGGATGTTATTTTGTCTCATCATTACACTTCCTTTCAAAATGGCAGAAGTGTCTGCTCTTCTTTATACTGATGGAAACCAACAGACACACAAACCCAGAGCCAAAATTATCATATACTGATAAACAGAGACCTAAACTACCTCATGGATTAATAACTCCAATATGGATATTTTTTCCCCAAATGGGAAATGTTCCATCAAGTGAGGGTAGGCAAAAATCATGTCATGAATTATAAATGTACACTTCTAGCAAACTGTTCAGTAATGTGCTATAATATTAAATACATAAGATATTAACATAAATTTTCTTTGAAACTTTATATGCCAGTGCCATGATTTTTACTATGGATACAGTAACATATAAATCCATGAGAAATTTAGAATATTTTATAACTGTAAACCAAAAATATAGAGCTACATGCTTTCTCTCTGGTTTTGTTTGCTTTAAGACTTTTATTTTTTTAATTAAAAATGCAAGACTTCTGCATAAGCGGGTAAATTAATTGTCTAGTGTAGAATCCATACCCAGAAGCTCTAACAGGTAGAGTCCTTTTACCAGTGCAGTTCTGTGTCAATCAAGATCTGTCTCCAAATTCACTCAATACCTCTAGAACATATGTCCGTCTTATACATTCAGTCCAGTACAGATACTGATGGGCGTACTATAAACTTTATAACAAGTTGGCTCCTAATTTCCTAATATTTTCAATTTTACACAACCAACATCACCAGCATTCACCCAACATTCAGTTACATCCCAGTGAGATGCAGAACCTGCATTCAGAGAGAGGCATTTGAGAAATACAAACACAGATACTGGTAGCAGAGCCGGGGTAAATCTTTACAAGGAAGTATTTCTTGAGATGTATAATGTTGTTTTTCCATAGAGATAAAAATATGGGAACTGCAGAATGGACTCTCCATTTCTTGACGCTCAAGGGTGGAGGAATGACTTTCTGGAAGATATTTGCTGACTAACTACATTTTGCTGACTGTGTACAGAAGTGAGTGGGTGAAATTATGTTTGGGTTTTTTTTTTGCTGTTTGTTTGTTTTTTGGGGTCTTTTTTTTTGAATGCAGGTGTTAGATGAGATGATCTAATGGTCCCTTCTGGCCTTAAGGCAAAGCTCAGCCTCCACTTGACAATATTCATGGAGCTCTCTCAAACCCTTTTTAGCAGGCCTTTGGGGAAGGAGGTTCCTAATGGGGAAGAGTTTTATAGAGCAGAAAAGTGTTTGCCAGCAGAAATATTTGCTGTTGGCAGTTGAATTTTTGGGGGGAGGAGGGGAGGTTTGCCAAGGTTTTCATTTGAAATGTCTTTTAAATCTTCATTAAAAATGCCTGTGGCAATATTCAGGCATGTCTTTGTATATTTTGCCCTGGAAAAAATAGATTTTTTTTTTCAAAGCAGAGAAACAAGAGTTCACAGATTATTTCATAGCAGAGGTATAGCTCATATTTGTGTGTCTCAGGGAAAAAATAAGGGAATATGACTAGCATCTGTCTTGTGTAACCTTTCTTGGAAGCAATGCTTTCCAGCTTTGCTGAATTCATCCATCTCTCGTGCAAACTGTCAGAGATATAGAGAACCAGAGCTGTACTTTTGTTAACTCTGGTTCACCTAAGAGGACTGTGGACTGCTCACTTCTGGGAATCACGGCCATTTTTAAAGACAGACCTAGAAACATTTATAAAAGTAGCACAATATAATGGTGCGATTTGTAACCATGGATAAGTCAGCAAATATACAACCTGCCAGACAAACAAGGTTTTTAGAGTCCATTGTACAGGTTACACACAATCGACAGCTGTCTCTGGATCTGCAGAGCAGCCTGGAAAACTTAGGATGGCTTGTGGGTAGGAACACAGACAAAACGTTTGCAAGCCTTTTGCACCGTTTATTCATTCATAATTTAGAAATGGTAATAGCTTTTCGGAAAATACTTTACTTGTGACCCATTCCTTTCAGTGTGATACTTTGGGCAGAAGACAGCTCAAGGAGCCATGCTGTGTCACACAATCTGTCACTGAACTGCATGAATAGTGCCCGCGTCAGCCTTTTGTTCCCAGCCACAACAGAAGCAACTGGCTCTCCCACGTATAGGTGCTGCTGGGGTGGATTGTCCTCAGAAGAGACAGATGTCATTAACGAATGATATACAGCAGGCAGTGTGGCTTGTGGGGCTTACAATGGCTGCAACATCCAAAGGCCATATGTAGTGATCTCATTAGTTTCTTGATTGCCTCCTGCACAGGCTGTTGGAAATGTTTAAAAGTGCAAGTTCAAAAGGGAAAGTAATGTATCATGTTTGGATTTTCTCCTTCAGTCATGCAAAGCGAACCGAGAACCCGCTGAGTTTGGAATCTAGAATTCTTAGAGACTAGGGCATATCTTAATTGTGAGTCTGTTAAATGGCTTTGCTTCACACTGTATTTCACTACTGTCTCCCACAGTCAAAAAGTCCAAGAAGATATTGAAGACATGCAAAGTCCTTTGAGTATTTTTAACGTGAGATATTTATCCACTTGGTTCTGTTTCAGCCCCAGCAGATGTTTATCTTCTGCTAGGAATTTAAGGGAGACATCTGCAGAATTCCTGGGATGTTCAGCTTTGGATACGGCTGTGAAGAAAAACACATGATGTGGATAATGTTTTATTGTATTCCTTTTAGTTTTATTTCTCCGTCCTTGGTTTCAAATGAGTATTAGAGGCATAGCCACATTTTCTATCTGAGTCTGGTGGGGTGGTTTACCTATTAGTCTACTTTCATAACTTTGGGAAACCTTTTGATCTTGGTGCTCATCAGTACTTTGCACTGTCTTTACTCCCTGTTTTCACTGATGAGAAGTTCACTTCCAGTCTACATCACATTTTAAATCTTATCTTTACTGCATAATTTACAAACTATTTAGTGCAAATGCAAACTGTAGTTTAAAAAAAATGTGATTATATATTGTTTACTGGTAATTACAGACAATAATTAGTAGGAATCTGGAAGGATCCTTCTGTTTTACTTTCAATGTCCAGCTCTCTCAGATGGTTTTCCTACCAGTTGTAAAAGTTGGTCTGAAAACTTGAATTTGGATTCCAAACATCCTGGAGGAGGATGATGGTTGAATTATTAAGGTTGATGTCCAGATTCAGCTTTTTCCTGGGCTTTGCTGTTTTCCCAGTTCTGAGTTCAGAGTCACTGTCATCCTTATGGCCTCACATCTAAAATCTGTCAGCGTACCCCTGAATTATTCTTTTTGTTGTCCACAGACAGTCTTTCAAGAAGAGGGCATTAATGCCTTCCACCACGGTACAGTGCATTGTATTCCCCCATCTCCAAATGAAAATGTCTGCATAGACTGAATTTAGGAGTAGTACAGGAAAACGGTGTGGCTTTAGTGAAAACTGAGAAATAATAATCTACCTGAAGTATTAATTCATGCTGTAAATGTTATATGCATGTATCTAAATTGTGGTTGCAGGTCAGATTGGCATGACCTTGAAGACCATAACAGTGGTGGGAATTTCTGAAGTTTGTGTCGGACTGACAGAATACAGCATAGTGTCCAAAACCTGAGGGCCAATGCAGCCTTGCTTCTTCCAAGTGATGGTAACTGAGGTTGGAGTGTGTGTATAGATCTCTGGTGGGATATCCCAGGGCAGCACACTAAAACTGGCTGCAGTATTAATCATTTCCTGGCTGTTCTTTCCCTTTAAAGAAGACACTACCTATGCCTGTGACAAAAGAATAAATACTTTTATGTAAATATTTTCTAAGTGGAATTACTTGTTATTAACACAGACAGTTCTGAAGGCAAATACAAACAACATGTGTCAGCAAAAACATTATTATTAAGGAATTCAGACTTCAAACCACATAATGATTCATAGAGCACCTGACTGATATTTTTTGCTTCTCAATTTCTTTTTTTCCCCATTTGGTAAATACAAAAATGTCTTCTGGGTCATATCTCCTCTAAGTATGGATCTGACTGATACTATACCACAGGTTTACCAGAAGGCTTGTGGTGGTGTCTGATAAACTGGAAGCACAGGGGAGGATTCCTTTGGGTATCATGTCTGCTCAGATGTGTGTAAGTCAAGGAGAAATGGAGGGGTTGACATTAGATTAACATAAAGTGAAACAGCTACAAAAGGTCCACCTGAAATGAAACTGGTGAGATGGGAAGGCAAGCAGCCCCTTTTTTAATGTAACAGAAAGGCTGCAAGGCTCTTTTTCAGAGAAACCTGACTGAAGCCTGCTCATTTTAGTGCTTTCTGGAGTGTAGCCTCAGCTCCTCATAGCCTGTGATTTCTGTGTACATGTAAGGCACTAGGAAGGTGCTGAATAAAAATGAAGTAGTTAAATAATAATTAAATAAAATCTGAATTCCCCTCTAGTTTACTAGAGTACAGACTGTACTAAGAAACTGTCTCACAGGGAAAGTTAGTGTTTTGGGGCAGGTCTGAACATTCACTGGCAGAGGGATAGAGCAGGACTTCCTCCTGTTTAGCTCCTGTTGCTTTTGTCTCACTGTGCTGCAAAGAGTACTTCCAAATTTTCTAATTTTTTTAAGAATACATTGCATGGAATCATATCAATATAGTAATAGACTTTTACACTCTTTGCAATGGGAGAAGCAGAGAGGATGAAAGATAAATGATTAATTGCAAATAATCTTGTCTATAATGTTTTAAGTAACTAAATCTGGTTTGGTTATTTTTTTTTCACCGAATGAGTCTCCGATACCTTCCTGCCTCAGGTCTCTTAAATCACAGCTGAATCCCTTTTATGAGGCCTAAGGGAAAGTCGAAGGTTATGTTACTTGCTTTCTTTTGTAAATATGTTACAGTCCATTTCATCTAGAATCTGCCTCTCTTCACAGCTGGTTGTTGAGTCAGTTCTATAGTCTCTACTGTGACTTAAATCACTTAATATCCTGCCTTTTTTTTTTTTGGTAACGTTTCTTTTCAAATATGGTGATTTTAAAAAGTACACTGTGGTTTCAGTGGACATCTAAAACTATGTTATATTGCCTTTACAAACTTGCTATGTGCAGAATGA
>JANHFX010026782.1:81272-101528 GCA_027560015.1 Chloroceryle amazona | reverse complement strand
GTGGTTCCGGCGCTTGGTGTCGGGGAGGCTTGGGGCTTTGTTGTGGAAGATGGGAAAGGAGCCCTTGAAAAGGCTGCGGCATTAAAGGTGCTGTCAAACTACTGTGCAACTTTGGCTTGGTGGCATCCAGCAACGGTGGCATGGCTCTAGTTCAGGGCCAATGGTTACCGCCATCGGGGATCTCCACCTGGTGGCAAGGCTTAGCCTTACCAGCGCAGGATCCCTTCTTGTGGACTGGGTTCTCACTGGTAGCGCTGCTCGTGGCGAGCTCCAGGGTTACCTGCCAGCATAGAAGCTGTAACCCCAATGGCAGAGGGACCTGCACATTAAGTCAGTTGGATAGTAGATTAAAAATATTCTCCTGTTCAGTGCCGCTAGTAATCAACTAGCTGACTCCTTTCTTTCCTCAGGAAGGTGGAGGTGCATGCTGCTTTTCTAGGTGGGAGGTGGGCAGTTGATGTCTGCATTGTTGTATGGCCCATAATCTCATGACTAGTGCCCTGAAGTAGAATTAAGCATCAGATCTTGGCTGTTTTGGTGAAATCCACTTAAAGGTAGTTGGACATTGTAGTCCTAACCTGTGTGCAGTAGTTCAGACACTCGGCCTATCAGATAGAACCTAATCTGATAGAGCCTAGCCAGGGGATTGTTGCATACAGTCCTTCTACAAGGAGGGAGAGGGGAAATGTTTGCCTTGTCACTCCTCAGTGTAGATTGCTCCCATGTCCGGTCTACAACAGACAAGATTAAACAGCTGTAGTACAAAGGACCAAGATGGCTGGCACTGAAACTGCTAGTGCACTGTAGTCAGAAATTGCAACAACAGATATGCAGTGGAGGGCAACTCTAGTACACCAAGTTAGTCCGATTCTTCTGTCAATTTGACTTAGTGGCCCCAGCAGCCATCTCCTGCTAGTAGTTGCAATTGCCAGGGCCTGTGGGGGAGTCTATGCTAGTTCCCGTATGAGTTCTCAGCAAGGTTTCCCAATCACTGTTGTAAGCTTTTTCTGGGACTTGGTGTCAGATGACAGCACACAAGTGTCACATGCTTGAGGCTGCCCAGACAAGTAATCTGACAACTTGCTTAAGGGGCTGAGACAAACGGTGACAGCAGTGGTATGAAGAAAGCTAGTTTGATAAGGGCAGTCATTGTAACTGTGCTTTTTCACCCAGCACACATTACTGCTTATGAGCCAACTTGTAATAAGGAGATACCTGGGGGACAGTAAAATAGGATGTGTTGGCAATTGCAGGCTGTGAAGTTAGTGATTCTCTAAATCTTTTGCTAAGCTTTATCCCAAGAAGGAGAGAAGGTGTGAAGGTGCCTCTGGGATACGCATAGCACACAAAGGGAAGCTTTGAACTGGTGGCTAACTGGTGCTGATCTAAAAATCCAAATCACTGTCTACTGACTGAAGTTGCGACTGAGAATTGACCGTTGCTTCAAATAGCAGTGGATTAGACTGGTAGTGTCGTGGCTAAAAGGTCATCTGTCATTACAAAACTGTGCTTGGTGTAAGACTGGGTACTACAGTTAGTTTCTGTCTGGAACTAATGCTTATATTAACTGGGGCTTACTCCAAGCGGCCTTTAGTTTGACAGGCATCTTCAGGTGTAGCAGGAGATGATGGTGTTTCTTTGCCCACCTGTGTGGGTGTTATGTGCTGTCAGTTCTTTACTTGTTTGTGGGCTAATGGAAGTAGTTGTTCTGACATTTCACTTGGTATCTGCTGCAGAAGTTGTGATATCTTTTTGGAATGGCTTGTTCTAGGGCTTGTAATTCTCAAGGTATAGCTGTTACTTCAAGCTCAGTTACTGTTTTGTTTAGCCTAGTGTGTAGTTTCCCTGTAGCTTTTGGTCAAAATGATGTTACGTTTGTAAGTTGCAACATACTGACAGTCTTATTGAGACTTTTCTATGTTTTTTTTTTCTTGAAATAGAGTAGCTAAGGGCTGTGGAGTTATTCTACAATCTCCTGAGTGGCAGGCTTAGTCTAGTATCTCTAATATGCTATTTTGGGAAAGGTTGGCTGTTCTCACTGATAGCTTGGATGAGTTTCTCAAAAGCAGGAGTTGGTAACTGCATATTTTAGGTGGTAGTACAGTAATAACTGGAACAATGTGTGACCAGGGCTTGCAAGCAGAAGGCTACTTCTAATAGAAGTTACTGGACAACAAGGTGACGTCAGGCTTAGATGAAGTTGATAGCTGTGGCTTCTGCACTCTCTAAGCTGGCTGGGGTGTGCCTTCTAGAACAAGGCAAGCTACTTGTTTGACAGCTCTTGACCAAGTAGTAGTAGCTGTACAAAACCGTGTTATTAGTGCTTGCTGGCATAATTGCCATTCTGAAAAGGAAAGGAGGGATGGAAATACAGAGCACAAGAGCTGATCATTTTTTGTCACTTTGAACATAGCTCCTATGAAACATGTTGTTACAGTTTTGCTCTAACAGTTACTATATTAGTCAACCATTAATACTGCTAAACCATTAGCAGAGCCCAATAAGCTGCTGTTTCAAATACTATACTTTTACCATTAATCTACATGTGACACTCGGCAGCTAAAATTGCCCATGTTCTCCTGGCTTATACTCCATCCAGGGTCTAACATTGCTAGTGCTTGATAGCTGACCGATGCAATTTGGAATGGCTGAATAGCTCCCTTCCACTTAGAAACTGTCTTGCATTTTGCATGTCATATACAGAGGATAGAAAATAACAAGCAATGTTCTACTGAAATTTGTTGCCCTTTGAGCCTTATGTTGCCAAGACAAAGCACCTCCATTAAATGATGCAATAAACTAAGGAGGAGTAGTCTTCTTGCATCATGCCATGGGCATGTGCAGCCAATACTAATGCATGAGCTTCCAAATGTGCCTGCATGCATTACATGAAACAGTTCTGTCTCAGCTGGTGAAGAAGCAGGCTGCTGGTTTTAGTGATAGTTATGGCTTCAAAACAAAGTAGGATCCCTTGAGGGATGGGGTCATACAGTTTGAGCTGAACATATGTTGGAAAATGTGCCCTAAGCACCATGCAGAAAGCAGTACCTTACACAAGAGTACTGACAAATCAATACTGTTATCAGATGGGAGACAACAGACTTGATTCCAGAAGGAAGTGATAAATTTTCTTGCTTTCTTAGCATCACAGCTGATCTAGCTTTAATAATCAAGATCCAGATAAGTAATCTATTTCTTTTGTATACTAAGAAATGTATCTGAGTGCCCTGGTTTGAAGCGTAACTGAAATCATGAAGACTTGTTGTTCAACAGATACCAGATGAACTTCTTGTTCAGAACAGGTATCTAAGCTATCTTTGCAGGCATCTTGGGGTTTCCTGTGATGCGTTAGCAGCAGAGTATTGAAATACTAATCTAGCTTGGAATAGTCAAGTTTAAAGACAGTTTGCTTACAGTCTAAAAAGTTTTGAGAATGCATCGCTAGACAGACGGTAGAAGTCATTGTGTGCATGCATCTCTCTGCCTTGCAAACTTGACCCTGCCTTGTAAAGGGAAACTTGGTAAGAAGAGCACTGAGAATGGTTTACAGTTGTCTGGCAGGTGGATTGTTGTAGTGCTTGAATTCTGTACTTGTACTTTGAAGGAAAGCTTCAGCCTCCAGTTTCATAATTGAATAAGATGACTACAAAGATCTGGAGCTCAGATCTGGTTTCATGCTGATGTTACGCTGTTTATTAAACTGGGTAACTTCTTGATCATTGCTGGGGGTGGGGGAAGCAAAAAGGTATTGCTAAACAGTATTGGGGCTTATGTTCCTCTTTTTCATTGAAGGTGCAAGAGCACTATGTGAAGAATCCCAATTTCCATGTAGTAATGGACGTTGTATTCCTTTACTATGGAAATGTGATGGTGATGAAGACTGTTCAGATGGCAGTGATGAGAGTTCTTGTGGTAAGTAATCAAAATAAATAATACCTCTGTAGTAGTACTTGCTAATTGGCAGTGGCAGCTTAAGAGTGAATAGCTGGAGAGGTCCTCATCTCATCCAGCACTTGTGGCATTTAAAATACCGAGTAAAGGATAAATTCCCTGGAGAGATTGTCTTGATGCCTTGTGTCCACCTGAGGCAGTTGAGTTTTCCTGAATGCTATGAAAGTCTCCTGGAACTGGTGCCTGAGAGAAGCTCACGACCAAAACTCTTTCATTGTGAGGATGGTGACTGTCAAGAAAAGAATGTAAAACTGTTCTCGGTTGTTGCTTGAAGACATAGTAGAAATTGCTATTAACACTTAGCTATTGTCTATTATAGGGCTAAATGTCCTGTTTTATATGTGAAAGTGATTTTGCTGAGTCTCTTTTAAACACTAAGTCTACCTTTGTCTGCCAACTCTTGCTTTAAGTACTCAGAGGCCAAGATGAATGACTAGATGTACTTGGAGACGAGGCAAAACAGACTCAATATCCAACACTGGCATGATTGATGGTCTATTCAAGCAGATCTGAACTGGACCTTATGGTTAAATAGTGCCATGGTTCTGTAATGACAAATCAAATGCCTTGGTAATAAACTCAGAGTTCAAAATCTGAATATTAATATCAAAAGACCTTGGTTTAATTCAAGTGTGTTCAAAGCAGCTGCTATTCTAGCAGGATAGTCTGCCTTAACAATAGCAGTCCTTCAGTGCTTGCTTATGGGAAGATAAATGTTTCTCTATGCACAGTAGAAGTCTCTAGGAAGTATTAAACAATGCTGTAATTAGACTGGTGAAGGCCACACCAGACATCCAAGAACCAGTGATACTGCAGCACTTTGATAGAGCAAGGCAGCTTATCTGTAGCTGTAACAAACAAGCTAAGCTCTGGTCTCTAAACAAGTGTCTGTCCTTCTCCCTTGCAGTGAAGAAGACATGTGCTGAATCTGATTTTGTGTGCACCAGTGGTCAGTGCGTGCCTAACAGATGGCAGTGTGATGGGGATCCGGACTGCGAGGATGGGTCTGATGAGGGTGCTGAACTGTGCCGTAAGTGAGCCTGGTTTGTTGGTATAGGCAAACCTACTGGGAGTAGCATTTTGACTTCTTGCCTGCTTGCAGCCCAGCTCTCCTCCTAAAGGAAGGATGAACTTTTGTTGGTGAGCACTTTCCAAAATACTAGCTGGACTTTGGCCACATCAAGAGTCAAGACATTTTACTACCTAAAAAGATACATAACTGAGTGGGGACTCTCAACTTGTACCTGGTAACAGATAGCAAATACAAGGCTTTACTCGCAGTCAGAAGCAGCAAGCACAGCATGGCATACCTGACCATTATTGTGGCTTGTTCATCAAGTGATCACTGTCCTCCATCACAAGTACTTTGCAAGATCACCAGAGCTAGTATAGGAACTGAGGGACTTACTACATTTGGGGGGGGGAGGGGTGTGGGAAACAGACGTGCAGAGGCTTGGCTGTGAGGTCTTTCAGGTAGCAACCCCCGTCTTAAGTCTGATAACTGATCAAAGAATATAGATCTGTGAAGCTTCATTTCTCTGTATCAATAGGATCCACACTGAGGAATACTTCAGCCCCAAGTCTTACTGCACTCTGGCATTACTCCTGCCTACTACTACGTGTAATAGCTCAAGCTTCTGGTGTGCAATCAGACAACTACCACTACAAAGATACAGTTAAAATACTAATCTATTAGGAACTGGAAGCATCTTTTACTGAATGCTACAAACTAGTGTAACCTCTTCCATGATGGAGCCATCAACTTAGATGGATGCAACTTTGTCCAGAGCTGAAGCTCAACTTTCAGGACAACTACTAAATCCCAAGATCAGTAGCTCTCAAATTTCAGAACTCTTAAATTGAACTTAAACTTTTTTCAATAGATATGAGAACATGCCGGGTAAATGAAATCAGCTGTGGTCCTCAGTCAACTCAGTGTATCCCAGTGTCCTGGAAATGCGATGGTGAAAAAGACTGTGACAGTGGAGAAGATGAAGAGAATTGTGGTAAGGGAAGAAACAGTGACTGCATAACTCTATTTGAAATTGGCTTCTCTGGAAAGGAGCTAGCTGAGCAGTATACCTGGGAAGATAAATTTCTCATAATATCAGTATCTCTTTAAACCTACGTTCATCTTATATTGCAGCCTGCTTCAGTGGACTTACTCTAACACTACTCTATCCTGCTAAGTTAAGAACTACAGCAATGTAAGCTATTCAACGTCTGTCTCTGCTCTCTGGCTAACTTTGGCAGTAGCCATAGGCTTAGTCACAAGTCAGGCAAACCGTCAGAACTTGTGTTCTGCAGAGATTCTCAACAGGTAACTCTAGTTGCTGCTTACACTGTTTCCTAATATTGTAGTAGTGACTTGTAGCTAAGGGCACAGCTGATCTGCTTTATAGCCCTATCACAGAGTGTTCTGTATGCTTATCTGAAAGTGCAGGCTAGGGAAGCTAAGTTTCAGGTGTTGGGGGACAACTTCAGGCCAGTACACAAGTGAAGCTGCCATTGCCAGCATTAGAGTGCAGCATTCCTGGCTTGCTCTAATTAGCTTGCACATGTATGAATTGGCTGAGGTGTCCTAAGACAAGTTTGCTGTAACCAAAGCTGCAGGCCTGGCTTCCATCAGAGTCACCTTACCTGGATGGGCTAATGAGACACAGATCTCCAGACTTCTGCTCTGTGTGGAGTTGCTGCTTTATTCAGCAAGGAAATGCATTAACCTGATAAGTATTTCTGCGGAGAGCATTTCTAATGAAGCTGATAAAACAGTCAGCCTAGGCATACTGAGGTTCTAGCTACACTGCTATTAAACCAGCATAGTTTGTACTGGTGTAAGTTGTGGGGGTGTGCTTGATACCACAGGATCAACAGGTGCAAGATCTTGATAGGTTATCCCCACTGGTCCAGGCAAATAGGCTGCTGCTGTCCTGGACAGCACAAAACACTTCAATTTCAAACTACAGTGCATACTGACCATGTGGCTACCTTAATCTTAGTCTGTACTCTAGAGTTAGCAGTTCTCTTACCTTCTGTCTCTGGCTCACAGGGTTTGAGAAGAACATCCTAGCTGCTTCAGAAGGAGGCTTTTTGGTTTTACTTAGTAGCTCAAAACTGATGCCTCTCACTCATAACATCCAAAGCCAAAGAGAACAGTCTCTACTGATCCCAAGTGTCCTGTAGATGGTCAGTTAGGTTCTACCAGAGCCTTATAGAGGATGCTCATCTTCTATCAGCTAACAGCTGATGAAGAACCTGTGAGACAAAGCACCTTCATACACAAGTCTTCCTCCTTGTGATAATCTGCTATCTCTCTTATTCCTGTTACTCCAGGCAATGTGACTTGTAGTCCAGCAGAGTTCACATGCAGCAGTGGGCAGTGTATTTCCAAGAGCTTTGTCTGCAACAGTCAAGACGACTGCAGTGATGGCAGTGATGAGCTGGAGTGTGCACCTCCTACCTGTGGAGTTAATGAGTTCCAGTGCAAGACCTCTGCTTGCATCCCTATCAGCTGGGTGTGTGATGATGATGCTGACTGCTCTGACTACTCAGATGAATCTTTAGAGCAATGTGGCCGCCAGCCTGCACCTCCTGTGAAGTGCTCTGACAGTGAAGTGCAATGTGGCTCAGGTGAATGTATCCACAAAAGGTGGCGCTGTGATGGAGATCCTGACTGCAAGGATGGAAGTGATGAAATCAACTGCCGTAAGTTAACTTGCACCTTCTCTAGGAGGTGCTGGTTGGCTCCTGTTTACTTTCTGTCCATCAGCAGACCTTAGGAGTTGTAAGTCTATAATGGCTGTGTCCTCAGCTTCTCGGACCTGCAGACCAGACCAGTTCAGATGTGAAGATGGGAACTGCATCCATGGAAGTAGGCAGTGCAATGGTGTGAGAGACTGTCTGGATGGCACTGATGAAGCAAGTTGTAACAATGGTAAGTGTGGAACTAAGCAAGAATAAACTCTTTGCAGAATATCTGTGGAAGCTAGTAGTTGCCCTCACAATCTTCTCTCAGTTATTCAGTGCTCTGGACCTGGCAAATTCAAATGTAGAAGTGGAGAATGCATAGATATCAATAAAGTGTGTAACCAGCACAGAGACTGCAAGGACTGGAGTGATGAGCCCCTCAAGGAGTGTAGTAAGTGAATAAACTTACACTGGGGATCTTACTAACATTTACAAATATCTGAAGGGTGGGTGCCAAGCAGAAGGGGCCATTCTATTTTCAGTGGTGCCCTGTGATAGGACAGGGGGTAATGGTAAAAAGGTAAAACACAAGAAGTTCCACCTTAAAATGAGGAAAAAATTCTTCACTGTGAGTGACAGAGAACTGGAACAGGCTGCCCAGAGAGGTTGTGGAGTCTCCATATCTAGAGACTTTCAAGACCTGCCTGCATCTGTTCCTGTGTGGCATGCCCTGGGTGTTTCTGCATTGGCAGGGGGGTTGGACTTCACCATCTCCAGAGGTCCCTTCTAACTCCTATGATTCTGTGAAACTCATTAACAATGCTGACCACTTGACATACTTGGATACAGCCTCTGAGCTCTCAAAAGTCAGTCTGGAATACCCATCTGCACTTCTTTGGTGGTATCAAACAACCATGAACAACCAAGTTGATAGGCCAGTTTTGTCCTAGCCAAACTTGCTATTGGCTTGGGTTATCCATGGCCAGAAAGCACCTGAAGACATTAAAACCCCTGAAACTTCCAGGAGGCTCAATCTTTGTCTGATGCTGCCAACTTGTAACACAAGTAACATGCTGATAGCTGAGCAAATATGAAAGTGAGGAGGGTCTCTTACATGTGACTTTAGGTGCCAGAGTTGTTTATCATATATGGCAGTTACCATTAGAAAATGGATGTGTATCTGGTAACACTCTTCATGACTAATATTTAAGACTTGGTATGTGTGCTGTCTCAGATGTGGCTAATTCTTCTCTTCCAGACATCAATGAATGTCTGGTGAACAATGGCGGATGCTCTCATATCTGCAGAGATCTTGTTATTGGCTATGAATGTGACTGTCCAGCTGGCTTTGAGCTTATAGACAGGAGAACCTGTGGAGGCAAGTATCAAGTAGATTAATGTGGACTCTACTGATGGTATTGGACATAAGAACAAATTAAATTGTTGTCTTTACAGATATTGATGAGTGCCAGAACCCTGGTATTTGTAGTCAAATCTGTATCAACCTGAAGGGGGGCTACAAATGTGAATGTAGCCGTGGGTATCAGATGGATCTTGCTACTGGAGTGTGCAAGGCAGTTGGTGAGTACTGGAGTAACACTTCTATATTCCCACTTAAAAGTGAGGTAGCAAGTGATGTTCCTGTTTATACTGTTATAGTTTTGCACTAGTTATTGTGCTGTTATACTGAAAACATACAGACCTGAACATTCCTAACACTTTGACTGATGCCATGATGCAGTGCTTAAAGCTGCCTGACAAACTACTTGTATCTGCTCCCTAGGCAGAAGGACCCTCCCCATCAAGTTGTGGAGGGAGAGAAATAGGAGGTGTGGTACAGCCAAGATTTGTCAGCAGTCTAGCAAGTGTGGAATGGCAGATACTAAATACTATGATGACTCTTAAAAGCTTTTATAAAAGAACACCGTGACCACATGTCTAGAAGTACAGATAACAGTTATACTTTTTTTCACAGGGAAAGAACCATGTCTAATTTTCACCAACCACCGGGATATCAGGAAGATTGGCCTTGAGAGGAAAGAATATATTCAGCTAGTAGAGCAGCTAAGAAACACTGTAGCTCTAGATGCTGATATTGCTGAGCAGAAGCTGTATTGGGCTGACTTCAGCCAAAAAGCAATCTTCAGGTAAATGGACTCAGCTTCTAAACCCTAGTGTGCTCCCCTAAACAATGCCACATTTTATTCAAGTTACTCCTTTTGGCTCTGGTGGTGAGAACTAGATTCCTGATGTCTCAAAGACAAACTGCAGGAGATGCAGGTTCCCGCAATTTGCAGTGTGTATGACTGTTGTAGCAGCAGTTACCTGGAATCACAGTGTTGAGGGTTGTAAGATACCTCGAAAGACCATCTAGTCCAACCCCCCTGCCAGAGCAGAATCACCTAGATTAGGTCACACAGGACCGTGTTCATGTGGGTTTGAAGGCCTTCAGAGAAGGAGACTGCACAACCCCCCTGGGCAGCCTGTTCCAGTGCTCTGTCACCCTCACCATGACAAAGATTCTCCTTATGTTTACACGGAACCCCCTATATTCCAGCTTGCACCCATTGCCCCTTGTTCTATCATTGGGCATCAGTGAGAAGAGTCTGGCTCTCTCCTCCTGACACTTGCCCTTTACATATTTATAAACATTAATGAGGTCACCTCAGTCTGCTCCAAGCTCCCTCAGCCTTTCCTCATACGGGAGGTGTTCCACTCCCTTAATAATATTTGTGGCCCTGCGCTGGACTGTCTCAAGCAGTTGAAGTGAAATTGTACAAAAGGCACTCTGGAAAATCACAAGTGAGTCTTCTGCAACATCTACCTGAAATCTGCATGCAGTATTTGAGGTGTCCCAAGTGGTAGTGTCTTTGGAGGAAGGTGTTGAAAGAATGCAATGCTTCTCTTCCAGTGCCTCTATTGATACCCGTGATAAAGTTGGAAGACATGTCAGAATTCTGGAGAACATACACAGCCCTGCAGGAATTGCTGTTGACTGGATTTATAAGAACATCTACTGGTCTGACTCAACTGCAAAGACCATTTCAGTGGCTAGCCTAGATGGCACAAAAAGAAAGGTTTTGTTTCTCTCTGAGCTGAGAGAGCCAGCTTCTATTGCTGTAGATCCTCTCTCTGGGTGAGTATTTGTCCTGGGTCTCTTGAAGTGGACCTACCAGCTACTCCATGTCCTGTTGACTGACTTAGGTAGCCTTAACAAAGGCTACTAACAAGTACAAGTGTAACTGATAAGTTACTGGTTATAATTGAGTGATACTACAGAATACTATAGTGCATCATACAACATAAATTCTGCTTCACAGCTTTATGTACTGGTCAGACTGGGGTGAGCCAGCAAAAATTGAGAAAGCAGGAATGAATGGATTTGACAGACAGCAGCTTGTGACAACAGAAATCCAGTGGCCTAATGGAATTGCTCTAGGTATGTTGAACTTGTGTCTGTGCCAGAGGTATTCTGGAGCCTTGGCAGTTTGTTTGCTACAAAAGCCAAGGTCATCCTTCAGAGAACTATTTTCAGCTTCTGAGAATGGGAAATTCCTGCAAGCCTGGAGATACTGCAACAGGCACAGATAGTACTTTCAGATATCAAAATGGTAACTTTTCTTGCACTGCTCTGTATTATACTAGAGGCACAGGCCACTTAGCGCTGCAGAAGCCTGCTACATCCCAGTATGTTAAGACACTAAAGCAACACTGCAACTATTCTTGAACCTGTGGGTAAATCAACTTTTGCAGGAGGCTCTGGAGGTTTTCTCCACACAGATAGTAAATGCTTGTTTTTTTTCCTCTCCTAGATCTTGTAAAAAGCCGTCTGTATTGGCTTGATTCTAAACTACATATGCTATCAAGTGTAGACTTGAATGGCCAGGACCGTAGAATTGTGTTGAGATCTCATATGTTCCTTCCTCATCCTCTTGCTTTAACAATATTTGAGGTAAGAATGACTTCCTGTAATTATCAAAGATCCTCTTCTTCCTAGTACATGGCTAGCAATTACAGTGCTGATAGCAACAGAGGTAATGGAATGCAATGACTGTCTTCCAGGACCGTGTGTACTGGATTGATGGAGAGAATGAGGCAGTCTATGGTGCCAACAAATTTAGTGGATCCGAATTGGTTACCCTTGTAAACAACCTCAATGATGCACAGGACATCATTGTGTATCATGAACTTGTTCAGCCTTCAGGTAACTCTTAACACACTTCATAGTTATGTCAGTGTATGCTTGTAAGAAGCTTGCTCTGCAAATGTGATTTGTCCCCTATATAGCTATTTAAGGTGCTCAGAGCTTCTAACATAGGCAGGGCCAGTGGAGTTCGTAGGTCTCAACTGCTCTTTTTTAGGCAATGCAGCACAAATGTCTATCCTACAGAGACCAGTACCTCTACTAGAGCAGTTATTGAGCAAATAATTGTGCTACGCATCTGAAGTACAAAGGCTCATTCCTGTCAATTTCTATACTAACAGGCAGGAACTGGTGTGAAGAGAACTTGGAAAATGGAGGCTGTAGCTACCTGTGCCTGCCTGCTCCTCAGATAAATGAACACTCTCCAAAGTATACCTGTGCATGTCCTTTTGGATACATCTTGCAGGAGGATGGTATGAGATGTTCAGGTATGAAATGTGACGGGAATCTTTTCCAGGATGGAAGGGGAAGGAGTAAGGATACTGAATGTGTTGGAGGCAAATATGGCCATAGGCTGACAGCTTTGCATGAGTTAATCTCATATTGTTAATCTTGGAGGGGTGGTCTTCTAGCATGCATTAAGATGGCCTTCAAAGTCTGCAAATGCTCTTCAAAGTCCATGCTTGGCTTCTGCATCATCTTCATTTGCAAGAAGATCTTGTACCTCCGTGGCTTTCTGCAGACAGCAAGTATATGCACAAAACATAACAAGCCCCCTTCATGTAAAACAAGGGATATAAACTAACATGCCTTTATGCTGTATAGATATGGTGTTTAACTGATAGACTAATCTTGCTGGCCAAGAAAGGTTGTTTGGGCCTCCTTTTGTGATCCATTTATGCTGCTGCTACTATCCTGAGCACTGACTCTATGGTTAGCATGGTTGGACTTAATGATCTTAAAGGTCTTTTCCAACCTAAATGGTTCTGTGGCAGGCTTGTTTGCCTAGTGGAGTAGAACTAGAAACTCTGAGGTGCCAGTTACTCTATTTCATGTCAATGCTGGCTGCCACAGTTGGAACACTGCATACAAGGATGCTATGCTCAGTTGGCTGCTCTAAAGGGTTGCTGTTAGGTATTAAGGACTGTTCCTAACCAGTAATCTTGTGGAACTGAAAATCTCACTTGGAAAACATGAAGTGAGGTATGGAATGGCTTACTGTTGCTGTGACACTAAATACCTGTAATTTATGCTCAATTAATTCCAAGAACAAGGCTAGACAGTTATTTTTGATCAGAACACTTCAGCTGAGGGTGTGCTACTGAAATAACTAATGTCAGTATTTCCAATAAAGCTAACAAGCTGCATGATCATTCTGCCATCTGCTAAACATTCACTACCATGGCTTTCATAGCTAAGCCATTGCAGAACTTCAGGATTAACTGGGTTCTTGATCTATAATTAGTTTCAGGTACTGGAACAACTGTGGCTTACAATGAGGCTAAAGATACCAGCACAACAGCAAAATCTCCAACTGTTGGACTAGTTCCTGGAGGTACTGGTCCCAATAATTCAGACTGCTAAACATTAGAAAGCTTAAATGCAAACTGACCCATTAGCTTACTTGAAGTCTTCTCCTGTGCATGCAAGTAGAGAACACAGTCCAGGGTCATGCGTGTAGTACAGATACAACATCTGGAGCATGTGATAAACAAACAGAAAACATATGATTGTATGGAACCTATAGGTTCCATGAAATCCCAGCAGTGCTCAGAGAAGTCAAGCGATAAGAAAAGCTTTCTACTAATTCAGGATGAAGCCTGTTAGACTGTTCTTGCAGTATGTTCTGAGAAGCTAATATATGATAGCAGTTTCTGGGCTTGGGAAGTGCTTGCATCTGACAGTCTGCTAGCCTGTTGGTAAACAAGCTCCCTACTTCAAATCTTGTGCAGGTTTCAACATCAGTGCTACGACGTCTGAAGTATCTGCAGCTGTAGGAAAATCAGCAGCTTGGACTGTCCTTCCTGTCTGTGAGTACAGCATTCAGTAACTTTGGGACCTCTTGTGGTGGGACAAGGCAGTCCTTGTCAGGAGCTTGATTTGACCCTACTCCATACTTGCAATCTGTTTCTCTCTCTAAAGTATTGCTAGTGATGGCTACGGTGGCTGGCTACTTCATGTGGCGTAACTGGCAGCACAAAAACATGAAAAGCATGAATTTTGATAATCCTGTCTACCTGAAAACTACAGAAGAGGACCTCACAATTGATATTGGAAGACACAGTGGTTCAGTAGGACACACCTACCCTGCAGTAAGTAAACCTATTGATATGTTTGAGGCTCCAGGTTACTTGTCAGAGGAGACCTAAAGACTGCCTAATGGTGCCTGATAAGTTTAGAAGAGGTCTCTGCTCTTGAAAGCTGCTGACCGTAGCTGAACCAGTGGTCTGAATCAGCTGAAAACTTGTCTTTTTAATAAAGGTTGATGTTGTAGTAGGCAACTACTGTCATATACCTGGGGTGGAGTAATCAGTGGTCAGTAGCCTTCAGCCCATTTCAAACTGCTGTCTAGTGATGATATGCATTGTGTTGCATCTTTATTAATACAGTTGTACTTGTTTTGTACAGATATCTGTTGTAAGCACAGATGATGATATGGCGTGAGCACTGGACCACCAATCACCTCAAGTTTACTTGCTTTACACTCTTTGGGGATAGTAACCAAGTTTGTGGCTGAAAGATTTCCTCCATTCTTGAGAAAAAGAAGATACTTTCTGTATGTATGTGACACTTACGTAAATAGCTATTTTATACAGCTAAACAACACAATCTGAATACCTGTCCACAACAATTCAGCTTTTAGTGGTTATTTTATCAGTAACTCTTGGATTGGTCAGTCAGTAACACCACTGACAAAATATAAAGCACTTTCTGTAGAAAGCCATATTCCAGCCACAACTTGTAACACCTGTACATATGTGTATAGGCCACTTGTAAATATTACTCTTGAAAAATCACTATCAAGCACTTTTAAATACTTCAAATGTAAATTATTGTACACTGTCTTTTTCAATGATTGGGGCAATGGCAATAGGAAAAAACGGGTTACTACAATTGCCAAAAATTTGTAAACAAAGTAATTTTGTATGTATGATTGAAGCTATCATATCTGTTACATCTGAGATATACAGATAAGAATGCTTTTTAATAAACCACTGTAAGTCTTAAAGGCAGAGAAGGAAAAATAAATAAATTTTAAAATTGCAGTTACAGTATTGGTCTCCATTAATATGTTAGCACCGAAGTAAAATAGAGTATCTCCTAAGTTGGAAGCATTAGTGGGCTACATTACTGATGCCAGACAGACCATGAAGTATGTAAGTTCCTTTGTCAGTACTGTCTTAGTGGTTTGGTGTACTGCTCTGCAAAGTGACTGAGGTTTGTACTTGAAACTAAGACTCTGTAGGGTACTGGACTGAATGGGTCTCCTTTCATAGGAGTCCAGCGGGACTCCTCAGTTAGGAATGCCAGTGGCTAAAAATACTCAACTACTATTTCAAGCTCTTAAGAGGTAACATTGACAGAAATGCTGCATGGAGACAGGTCAGAGCGTTGTCTGCCGGGTAAGTGCAAGGTCCTTGCAGAGTGTTGTACACAGGCTCACAGTGGTGTTAAGTTGTTAACAGTTATTCCTTGTGGCAATGGCAGTGCAAGTTGGTTCTTAGTAGCTACTACACTTGCACAGAAGAATAGCAGAGCTGTGACTTGGCAGCTAATCATGGCAGCCAGGTCCTGGAGTTTTGGTGCTGGAAAGACCCTGCTGCTACATCTGTAATGACAGAAGTTCCCTGCAGTGTGTCAATGAGCTAGTGGCCCCTTCCCTGTGGGAACACAGTTCGTTGCAATGGCACTAAGATACTGATGACTTGAGGTGCTGGAGCCTTTGTCTTGGGTGACCACAGGAGTGAAAAATCTTACAGCTGTCCTGGGTCTGAGAAGGTAATATTAATATCAGTGATAACTGCTTAGTACCATACTAGTTGCGTGCTAATTTTAATAGCACCAGGTATGTTCCCTATCCACTGTAAATGTGTAGTTCATTCATGCAATATAGGATTAAGAGTGAATTAACTTGCAGGTTCTGTGGTCTTCAGGCATTTTTCTGTGATCAAGTTTGGAGTAAAGAGGGATGAAGCTTTTGGTCTTCATGGCACAACTACTTGGTCTCTAGCTGAGTATAACATAGCTTCCCTCACCATTAGTAGTTTCCTTAATAACATTTTTTTTTCTGGATGAAGTCATAGTTTCTCCCCTGATTCTTCAGAATCTTGGACTTCAATTGCCACCCTGTAACTACTGTAGTAGGAGGTGCAACTTAACTGTTGCTAATTTTTCCCCTTTCAAGATGAAGAAATTACTTTTGTTTGGATGCAGGCTCAAGGTCAATACATGGTTTGGAAGAAGCAAAAAATCTGACTATGCTTCAGTGAGGACTTGTTAAATCATTCTCAATCATCTTTTTAAAATAGTAATGGTCTTCTTAATGGTCATCTGTGTATTTGGACTCCTTTCTTGACAGATAAAGACAGCTAACAAGTTCTGTAGTTTTAAAAGAAGTTGCTTCTAGCAAGCTCACTACTCTTGAGGGAACTGAAGCTTCTAGCCAGCTGTCCCTGGCAACTCTTGTCTGTCTGTAGATGTTTTCAGTATCTGAAATGCATGTGGACTAAAATGTCTTGCAAGGATTAGCAATTCTGTCCAAGAACACTGTATCTATTTTGCTGAGTACTTTCTGTAATAAAGTGCCTCTTGTATCAGCCTAGTATGTAAGGATTATTAGTTACTGGATAGAATTCAACTTTTTCAGTTAGATGTCTAACTTCGGATACTACAAATATTTGTGTTGAAATGTGACAAATCCTAAAACATAATTCTCAGTCAGCTTGTTGATACAGGCAAAATTCTCTGCCTTTTTAGTCTTTGTACAGAAGATGAAGAGCTCTACTTTTTTTTTTTTCCTAAAGTTCATTGCTGTCACCACTATCATAAATGGCATACAAAGCAGACTAATGAAGACACTTCTTTCTCAGGTTAACATTCATATGGATCCTATTTTGGGAACGTGAGTTCTTACAGAAAGGGTGGACTCCAGGAACTTGTTTTCTGACTTTAGTCCAATGTGCTGAACAAAACTGTCAGAATAGTACCATGACACAAAAAAGTAGCTTCTGCTGTCTCTAGGAGACTTAACATTTTTCCAGACAACATCTATGCCTTCCAATAGCAGGAGCGAGAAGTGAGGAGTGTCAGGCAGTAGCAGGAGATGATATAAAATGGCCTGTACTTAGTTGTAGATGTTGTTTGGCTCTTAAGCTCCCTAGGTTTATTATGCCCTGCCCCTTTTCATTTTTGTATTATGAAATCGTTGTTTATTTCCACAGCAGGCTTGGAGAGTAGTCAGGAATTCCTTCTGTAAAAACAGATCCAACTTGCATAGACAAATGCCTTACTATCTTTGAACAATTTTTTCCCCCTGCCATCTGCAAGTGTTCGACTGTTTTATTACAGTCATGTGACTCTTTGGCATCTAATGAAGGTTGTATAGCTGTACTAAGCGCTCCTGCAGTAGCAGCCTGTGGCTGTGCTGATAGACAATAAATGAATTCTCATCTTGTCTTAGCTCCTCTGATGCAGTCTCATGGGATTCCAGACCATGGAACACTAATAACCTGTTTGCTCAGGTTTCACTGTTAAGTTGGCTTTGTATTCCTCTTGAAGAACTTGCTGGTCATAAATATGGCTTTAGTTGGTTATTGAAGTAATACTCAAGGTAATGGCATAATTTTTGCAAAGCCCTCTGGTTCTAAATACTACGTACTTCTGTTCAGCACCTGCTAGTTCGTGTGAGTAGAAAGCTGGTTTTGAAACTCTTTTTCTCTCCCTTACAAGTATTAAAATTTCTCTTAATACTGTCCCTCAGCTCCCAGATTCTTTTCTGCCTTCTATTTGATCTGTCTTTGAGCAGTAATGTAAAATACCTACAATGCCAGCAAACCTAGAGGAAAATTAACATAAATGGAATTGAAGTTGCTCATGTGCCTTGCTTCTTCCCATTCCATACATCCATCCTCTACATCTATCTGCAGCATGCCTTTCCCAACCCGACTTATATTTGTGCTTCTTTTTTTCCCACATCAGATCTCTTCTGAAACAGTGAGTATCCATTTAACTATTTCTATGTAAGTGCAGAATCATGCTAGATTGCGGTGGAAAAAGGACAGAGACAAAGACTGAGGCTGGAAAAAAGGGGATGGGAGGCCTCAGGTAAAGGAAGAAAGCTTACGGCTTCAA
Organism: Chloroceryle amazona; assembly: GCA_027560015.1. Classification (NCBI taxonomy): domain Eukaryota; kingdom Metazoa; phylum Chordata; class Aves; order Coraciiformes; family Cerylidae; genus Chloroceryle; species Chloroceryle amazona. The sequence goes on along the minus strand of JANHFX010026782.1, from coordinate 83,395 downwards.
GAGCTCTTCGCCCCACAGCCTTGGATGCAAGTAAAAGCCTGACAGTACTTTCTGTAGATTTGTAACAGCATTACTGTGAAGAAACGTGCTCCTATTCCTCCTCTGAGCATTGGTATTGTAACTTAGTGGAAGAAGATGTTTGAAGGTCTGCTCTGTTCAAGTACAGAACCCAACTTAATACTGACTTGCTGGCTTTCACTCTTTTCCTCCTGAAAAAGCTTCACAATTTGCCATATCATATGAAAAGGTCTTTAGAGCAGGGAAGGGAGGGAGATGTGAAATCAGTTAGGCTGCTTGAACATCTAAAGTAAAGATTGTCTGTGGAAAGGATAATGATCTTAATTCTCCCTTGCACAGTCCTAGTTAGGACACTTACCACTGTCAAGTGATGAAAAATGCTTCATATCGTACATGGCAAAAAAGAGACACCACACTGTGAACAAACTACTCAAGACTAATCTATAGACTTGGTCTATAATGATTTTCTTGTACATAGGGAACAGCACTAATTCAAGCAAATTACAGGTAAAACACAGTTAACAGAAATATTTTTCCCTCTTTAGATGTCCTCTGAATTAAAACTAAGTAGTTTTCAGCACTTTTTCCTACCTTCCCTAAACATGTTTTCTTGGGAGACAAATTTCAAAATATGTGGAAATGGAAATGTTTCACTGTGCTGTCAGTGCATAGATTTAAAGCTCAAATAGTTGGATACCTACTTGAAATAATTAACATTTGAAATAGCTGTTTCCCTCCAGTGGGCAGTATTTATTGTTTAAAGGTCTCTTGGAAAGGCTGATCATTGAATACAGCAAATGCCATAACAGTCTAGAAGCAGTACTGCCTGCGATAAGGTCTCTCTTGTGGATGTGTCAAAGTGAAAAGTGGTGGTTTTGTTTCAACAGTTTATTGTTGATCCCTTTGTTTTGGCCCTTAGATATAAAAAATACCTTATCTGTCCATTTAAATTAAGACTTAGACTTGTTGATTCAAGGCTGTTAGCCTGTGATTTGTTAGTTGCATAACATATTGTGGTTGCAGTTTTTAGAACATGAGCTCAGCAATAGACCACATACTTTCAGAGGCTTTCATTCCTCTCAGGCCTGAATTGAAAAGGTGCTTTAAAGACTGTGTCGCATGGGGACTTAAAGATAAGTAACTTATCTGGTAAGGAACAGTTAAGGAAAAGTTTAGATGTTCTTAATTGGGGCTTTAGCTAGTCATTGACCCCATGCCAAGGTAAAATTTGATGGATATATTCAATGATAGGAAGCAACTAGAGGGGTTTTACATCCTGACTGGGTGAAGCTCTGAGCAGTCCAGTCTGAGCTTATGGTTGAGCCTGCTCTAGGGAGAGACTGTGACTGGAGATCTCCCCTGGTCTCCACCCATCTGAATAAGAGCCTATGATTCTGTGATTGTTCGAATGTTGAGGAAACAAAGGAATTGGTTGACGTTGCACAGTGTTGCTCTTTTAACAATATATACACTTTTTTCACTCAAAATAAAGGTAAATATTATCCCTATAGATGAGGATTCCTGTGGTGGATAAAACAGAGGACAAGCAGTAGCAAACATTCATATCACCTTTGCAGGGATGGGTCTAGGCCCAGTCATTTGATCACTTCAATCACTGAGAGCAAGTTTTAAGTTCATGCCTGTCACATGATGCAGTTTTCCACTTCTTGGTTATCTAGGTTGGTGTAAGGGTGGTTCGATAAATACTCTGATCAATGGTCACCAATAGGGTGATTCATGCAGGCCTGCTGTGGGAACTCATGGGATGGGTATAGAGCTGCCAAGGAAAGTTTCTATTCTGCTTATCAAAGGAGGGCTGCGAGTCTGACGTGGGACCTAACAGGATGGGTACAGAGCTGCAAAGGAAAGTTTCTGTTCCTCTTATTAGAGGAGAGCTGCAAGAGCTGCCAAGGGAGTTTCTGTTCCTCTATCTGAGGGACTAGCTCTTCTTAGGAGTTGGCAAGACTGCACTGTCCCCAAACAGGACAGTAGAGTTCATTTCCAAGGCTGAGGCAGCTGATGATGAGGAAGGCCGAGTGGGGTAGAGGGGTGCACGACCCCCATACTGGGCGGTGTGCAGCTGCAGAAAGACCAGAGACCAAAAC
>JANHFX010026782.1:45645-80789 GCA_027560015.1 Chloroceryle amazona | reverse complement strand
AAGACCAGAGACCAAAACTGCTGCCTTGAGCCACTGCCTCCTGGCACGTAATGGCCATATGTGCCAGGACTCGGGGGGCTCTATAAAAGCTGGACTCAGGAATGGAGAGCTGAGCTGCATGTATCCTGACATCAAGATTGACATCAAGATTGTGCTGTCTCCGTGGGGATGCCCGCTAAGCATGCGTGCTGACCATCTCCCCTGCACCTGGGGGCCTGGTCTGTATCTTAGCGTAAGTAACGCTGCTTTGCTTGCTTCCTAGGAATAATAGTTTTGCCTGCTTTGTAGGAATAGAAGTGGTTTGGAACACATACAATAAAGAAGCTGTGATAATTAATGATAATTTAGTGTGGATATTGAATACATGGATCCTCAACACCCTACTACAGTTGGCTGGCACTAGTCCAGTTGTGTCAGTGGGGTTTCCCTTGTGATCCTTCAATCCTATTTTTGCATCTCTAACTGGCTAGGTAAAGAAAACGTTACCAAGGTGGAAGCATGGATTCTCAATGCTTTAAATACCTGGTGCTTGAAGAAATTTATCCTCCTAAGGTTGCCTGGCACAGCGCCTGAGAAGTATAATCTCTGCAGAGAATTAGAAGAATCAGATGAAAAACAAAACCTGTTTTGCCCCTTCCAGATGAAATGAATAGCTCAGTAACTTCAGTAGTTATTTCTGCTTCAGGCTTTTGCAGTCTGAAAGTTAAATGAAGTTTGAAACTTGTTTCCTCCCTGCTGAAAGCATTCCTTACTGTGAATTTCTAGCTTTCACCCGGTGCCTCTAGTGGAAAAAAAAATTCATCCCATGAACCATTTTCAAATAATGACAATAGAACCTCCATAAAAAATTTCAAACTACACGTGCAATTGGTGATGCAAGAGCAAATTGGCCATTCTGGTTTTCCAAGAAGAAGCACTGGATGTTGTTTGTAAAGAATTACCAACCCCCTCCTCCCTGACATTTTGCAGATGAACAATAGGACAAAGTGATTGGGAGGGTTGGTGGTGTGCGTGTGGAGAATAGTACATAGAATTTATGGTTTTGAGCCCTAGATATTATAAAGTTCCTGCTACCAGGTGAAACCTGGCAGTTTTGCAATTGTAATATGCCTCAGAAACAAAGTTTAAACAATTGCTTAGGCAAAGTGAAGAGCTGACAGTGCAAAATGACTTACTCATGGAGAAATAGGTAGCTCTTACTAGCCCTTTTTCTTCTTTAGCAGCCTCTGCTGCTGGTGAAATTTATGTACATAAACACAAAGAAAAGCTGTAAAGCTGCTTAACTATAGAGAGCATAATTCAAATGGTTTCATGAGAACTGCATTTAACTACTTGATGCAGTGAATCCACCTCAGAGCAAAACCATTCAAAAAAGCCATTTTTCAACATCTTAGGTGCCAGATACCCCTAGCCACCAACTGCTGAAGACTTACATTTTGTTAGCTCTCTCTGGTAAGGCAGGATTTTGTCACATATTATGGATCCTTTGGAATACAATCAACTTTACTCCAATGGTCCCGCACTTCCTTCTTCTTCTTCAGCTTTATATGATGAGTGTGATGTCATAGGGTATGGAATATCCCTTTGGTCAGTTGGGTTCACCTGTCCTAGCTGTGCCATCTCCCAGCTTCTTGTACAACACAAGCCTACTCGCTGCTGAGGGATGTGAGAAGTAGACAAGGCCTTGATGCTGTGTAAGTGCTGCTCAGCAATAAAATAGCATACCTATATTATCAAAACTGTTTTCATCACAAATCCAAACATAGCCCCATACTAGCTACTATAACAAAAATTAACTCTGCCCCAGCCACAATCAGCATACTAAATCAGATGTGACATGCAAGCAGCAGGTATTCCCAGTTATATGACACTGCCTGAAGGTCCCTTGCTGACCAGTGACAATCTCTATCAGGAGACTGTTTACAGCTCCATGTATAAACATAGTTTTCTCTGATATGACTTTCACTAGGAGCTATCCTAACATGTTCACCTTGTGTTCAGCATTTAAAAAGATCCTCTTTGAGGATCCACATCAACATTAATAATTAGACCTGACATTTATTTTTTTCTTTTCTTCATTGTTCAGCAGCAGTTAATTAATTTAACTAAGTCGCAATTTTTTACATGGTACTGTAGGACAACTGAGAAAATAAATCTGCCTTGAAATTATTTTGGAATTGGAGGAACTGGTCATTTAGAGCTTAACAATCCCATTAATGAATCAGTGAAGAACTGAAATAACCACAACTTACATAAGTCAATTCATTCTTTTCAATGAACCAGTTCTGTTCTCCCCACAGGGAGGAAGCAAAGCTTTGTGCTCTGCCACAGGAGACAGGTCTGAGCCATAGGTCTGGCAGGGGGAAGCTAATCATCAGTAGGGAATATTCCATTGCCTCTGGTGAACCTAGACACATGTCACATTCCCCCTTGCTGGCACTTCCCCTTTTATTTTTTTCTGAAAATACTCTGAAATAACGTCTGTAGGACCAAAGAGTACTAGGTAGGTAACTAAAGAGGCATGAGCAACCCTGAGTTCCCCGGTTTCAAGGAGCCTGCTGTGGGCCATAACGGCAGAGTGGTGAATGCATTGTGATGTGGTAGTCTGAGCTATCTTTCAGTTTTGTCTTTGACATACTGTACCCCTACATAAAATTTTCAGTCTTTTGTGTTGACCATATAGATCACAAGAATGAACCAGACCCAAATCCAAAGCAAACAAGAAGCAACTGAGTAAATGCAAGAACACAAGGAAGACATACAATCCCCCTGCTGGTCATGTTGCAAAAAGTAGGGCAACAAAAAAACCCACAAAAGTCTGGGAGGACTCCACATAAGGCCTTCAGCAACATCCTTAGGTGCTCTCTGAAGAATGAGTCCCTACCAGAGTGTGGGGCTTATGGAGAGTCTCCAGCCCTCCAGCAGCATATGATGTCTCATCCATCTGTTGAAATAGAGAAACAAGGAGTAATAAGCAGGCGGAATGACATCCTCTATTATGTAAGATTTTCAGCAATTAATATTAAAAATTGAGCTGTACATTACCGACTAGAGCATTAAATCAGTTTAAGTCAAAGATGAAGCTGCTACATTAACTGTCCTTGCAGGGGATCCTTCTCTGTATAGGCCATTACTTTATGATCTGCATTAAGTATATAGAGGAGAGGAAAGGATTGTTATTCTCATATTTGACTAGCTAGGCACAGCTCAGCTACTCAAATGATGAGCATTAAGAAGGGCATAATCAGTCAGTAGCAGGGAATATAAATTACCAATATTTAATTCATTTTGGTGCTTTTTATTTGGTACAAAAGAAGGAAAACAAATCAATGTTTTCAGCTTGACAAATTTATACCTTCACTTGCTTGGAACTTACTGTTTGCTTTTAAAAGAAGTACATAGATGAGTACCAACAAACAGTCCAATTTGCCCTGTACGGTGTTCTTGTGAGAGGAAACAAATTTGCAAAAGTCACAGAAATCCTCAGCGTGGCACAAAAGAAAATGTCTCACTCAACGATTTATCTTCTTAAGCACACAAGCTGACATGGTTACTTACAAAGAGGTATTGTCACAGGATCCTCTGGTACTCCAGATTTTCTGTGCTCCAGTCCATTGTTCAATTGTTTAAGCTTCATGGACCTTAGAGGTATGACTAGACAATACAGTCCTGTGCTTTGTAAGGAGTCACAGCTGCCTTCAGTTTAGGTACGTATGAAAGACTATTTAATAGCTCTTGTGCGAAGTAAGTGCAAAGTGTATTCAACTCCTTCTACTGTTTGTTTCCGGTTTGATTTAGCGCAAATCTCTTTCCTATGCCTCAGTTTTTCCACTTGTAACAAGTCACAGGACCATTGTGAATATTAATTAAAGGATGTAAAGCTCTAAGGGAGTATGAATGCATGCACATATATGCACCTATACACACAAGTACACATATATAAACAGATTTCACTTAAAGATGCCCAATGCCATAATTTAACCAAATTTCAGCAAAGACTTGGGATGAGTTTTTCTAGTATTTTGCTGCTGTGGCCTTTCCAGTAGGCAGTGTAGGTAATTAGCACCATAAGGACATTTACATGACTGTTGTTTGTAAGATTTTGAATTAAGCATATTGTGTGTTTAAGGAGAGAGAAAATAGAAATTACATATATGTGAAGTTTAATCCAACCACATAAATTATGTGTGTATATATTTGTTCTGGAAGGTGTACTACACTAGTCTGAGAACCAACCAGCAGGTTTGAAAGTAACAAGAAGAGTTAGCAGAAAATACTGTGTCATTAACTTCAAGCAGAGAACCATAGAAAAATCTTTGGAGGTCACCTAGTACATCCTTCTGCTAAGGGAAGGGCTCATTTCAAAGCTGAAATAGGTCACTCAGGGCCTTGTTTGTGCAAGTTTTGAAGATTTGGGGGATAGAGCTACCATGACCGTAGTGGAGTCTAAGGGTTTCAGGGCTCCATTACTAATACCCTCAAAAATTCTGAAGATGTGAAGATGTTTTAATTTTATTCTCTTTTTTTTTTTTTTTTTTGGGGTAAGAATCTCACAGTTTGCAACTTAGGTCAGACCTCATTACAGAGCTCTTGATCAAAATATCATTAAGATGTTCATTTTAGCAGTGATTCAGTAAGCTTTCTGGTACAGGGCCACAAAACAAGGCATTGTTCTTTGAAAACAGTAATGGACTCAAATGCAGATGTCAACCACCAAAGTGAGTGAGAAAGTCTTATTGTTTGGCACAAATAACACAATTATTTTAGTGAAAGTAAATGCGTTTCAGGACCTGGCTCAGTGAGGCTTTTGAATATATATTTACATGCTTAAGACTTAAATTTTCTGGTAACTCACAGCCTCGGTCAGTAGCTCCAAGACTGGTCTGTTCTTCTGTTCAGGTTACAGTGGAAGTTCAAGAATAATGTGGATTTGCTTGATGTTGTTTGGAACTCGCATACACAGGCCTACTGCATATTTCATGCATTAACATACTCATTATAAGTACATTTTCAAAAGCAGAAAGTTAATAGTATGAGCAAACGCCTTAAGGAGGTAGCGTTGCTGACCTTCAGACGTTGCCATTCAGTTTTATAAGACTATGCCACTAAGAACGTTTTTCAAAATCAAGATTCCTTTTAAATTTTAAAAAATTATGATACATTTCGGTGATTGTGATGTTTACCTTATTATAATGCTAAATGATCTTTGTCTCAAAGCAGTGGAGTTCTTATGAAAAGTGTAATTTAAAGGAGAAAAAAAGGAAGTGTCTTGGTCTGAGTAGTTTAAAGAAAGTAAAAATCAAATTAATACAACCTGTGCCACTATACTATTTTGTCTTAAAGACAAAGGACACTGGTGTAGAAGCTGGATATACTGTACCAGACTTCCCATCTGTTGCCACGTTAAAAGTGAACAGTTGAGTAAAGTCTGCTGTTAGAAAACTGTCTTCACAGAAGAAGGTCTGATGCCATTAATAAAAAAAACCCACCACCAACAACAACAACCAAAACCAAACCAAACCAAAAAAACAACCAAAAAACCCCAAACGAAAAAAAAACACAACCCAAACCAAACAAACCAGCAATCATTATCTCTTTTATAAAACTGTGCTATTGAACATGTGAATGGCTCCCTGACTTGGAAGATAATTATTTTAATTTTGCCTATCTTAATTAAAATCCTGCATTGCCTACTCCCTGATAGTCACTTTTCCACCAGAATTGATCATTTTTAAATAGTCACAATTCAGTTTTATGCTTTTGTGTTCATATTGCCTTCATGATGCTTCAATTTTTACTTTCTCTAGTGCTTCTCTTCCTTCTCAACAGGCTTCTCAAGTCATTAGCAAACATGAGCAGTCTGGGATAATCAGTAATGCAGGAAGCAAGAGACAACCTTCTGCTGGAGGCTAGGTCATCCCTGTATTGCTGAGAATAACAGATAACAGATCAGTCAAAGGATTACTTTTTCACTTTGGAAAACAGTGCTGAGTATACAAGGTGTTGCGGTGAAGAAATAAAACTCACCAGAAAGCTGCGAGTCCATACCACACCTAACCTCTACCCCTTTGGCTTGCTGGACCACAGATCTGACTACAGGAAAACCGAACAAATTTGGAGGGTCATGTGGCAGGAGACAGCACTTAAGCAGAGTGGTGCTGCAGCCTGGCAAACCCAGGGCTGAGTGATACTTCTGTAGGATTGATTCAGCTCATGTTGGGGGGTTAGGCCAGCCCCGAGGAAGTGGAGCAGCACAAAGGTTGTAGAGTTGCTCAGTTTCTTCCCACACAGCTGGGATCTGTGCAGAGGCCAGGGGAGCCCTGAGGGTGCATGCAGCCTCACTCCCTCCTCCCTGCAGCAGTTGTGCACTCCAGCACCCAAATAAATCTTAATTATTCCATGGTGGCTCTTTTGTTCATCTGTTTTTAAACCTAGAGACCCATTTATGTAGTCAAGTTAAGACAAGACTTGGGGCTTCAATCTGCATTGTTGTTTGCTTTGTGCAGTAATTTAATGGGCATGCCAAATGGTAGTCAAACAGAACAAAACCCTGAACAATTTCTTCTATCTTTTGTGTACAGACAAATGATTGTACAAGAGGCAAAACAGAATAGCTTACTTGATGTAAATTAAGCTTCAGATTCTGCCATATTTTTGAAATTTCCATTTTAGGTACAATTAATTAAAATTCACTTAATGCAACTAAAAGCTGAAAGGCACATACTGAGATATATGCATGATTGTACCCAAGCATAACAATCAAAATTATATGTAGCATCATGTATAATTTAGGTGGAAAAAATTTCTTTTTTTTTCTGAATGTTCATGACAGTTTGCTCTGTTTTTATCATAATCAAAGCAAATTTCTTTGTTCTGGTTGATGGGGAAAATGGAATGTCACAGCTTACAAATAAATAAATATTTTTTGTAATAGGAATCTTTTTTTTTCTGTATGGATTCAACTTCAGAGCTAGATGTCATTTCAATTATATTGATGTAATGACATAAGAATATAAATTTCCACATCTGAGCCCCTACATATGTGATATGTTTGCCAGGAGTCTAGAGCACAGCCATTCCTCAAATAGCCACAGGAAATCTGGAATCCTGGGGCTGGAACCTGGTTTGGTCCAAGTAGCAGCTTTACAGCCACAGTATAACCAGAAAGTGAGTTAACTAATTATCTAAACTCAGCAGGACACATTTTACAGAAGAAGTTTACCAGGATCAGAATAGCCAAAACGGCAACAGTAATGAACAGATTATTAAAATGAATTGGCTAAATTTTACAGCAACAGTTTTCCATCTTAATTGCCAGGTAGCTTGTTGACTACTCTCTGCAGAATACAAAAGTCTTTGCACAAGTGGGAAATGTCTATGATACTGTAAAGGCCTGGAGTTTATATTTATTGTGTAACAATTTAATCTTCTTGTTTCGATGAGCTTTGCCACAATTATATCAGCTTAAGAAACCAGATGAGTTCAGAATGTCCCTCAGCTTGAAGGCAAATTTCCATCTGTTTTTACGAAACAAGAAGACCCTTTCCTCCATTTTTCAGGCCTAGCAATCTATTGTTATCACATGGTATTGAAGGCCAAAAGGGGTTCTCTTGAAATTATGCAAAGAAAACATATATGACATATGTAAATATTGTAAAATTCATATGTAAACATTTTAAAATTCAACGTGCCTTGAGTGAAAGAGAACTAGTTTTAACTATTTGTGTAGAATTATTGTGTAGAATTGAGAATAAACATCTCCATTGACTTTTCTCAAGCTCATGTCTGCACATTGGGCTGTGGTGCAATCTGTAATAATTCCTCTGAACAACTAGCTCTTGAGCTTGAGTATTAGGCTATAGGCTTAATTCTGCATCAGAGGATAGATCCTTATTAGACTATTTTCAACTCCTTTTCCACCACAGACCATATGTTTAAAAATATTTTATTTATACAGAAATTAATATATATGGGTTTGTTGTTTGTTTTTTGTTGTTGTTGTTGTTGTTGTTGTTGTTTGTTTGTTTGTTTTTTTCCCCATGACTGAAATAGATATTTGTTTCTATGTTTCTATGGCATAGGAATCCACAACAGCTAATTGTCATAAGGAGGTAACCTTATTTCACTTTCTACTGTTTAATTATAGAATAAATTTTAAAGGCATTAAATGATTGTTTTATCTAATTAGAATAGGACCATGGTTCCTATACTTGTAGATTTTTATCCAAGTGCTTGTTTTGTACCAGCATGATTCTATTATGATTATATGTCTTTCTTAGACAAGCCAAAAGGGGGTCATGTCACTAAACTGAGATTTTACTTGTTTAACAGAAAGTTTTGGGGTCCTGCAACTGGTGTTGACTGAGGTCAAGCATAGTGCCACAAAGTTGAATAAAAAACAGCCTCTCTAGGAAGTTTCCCACTCAATTATTTGAGTGGGAATTTGTTGGCAAATAGGATATTGAAGTAGAAAGTCTATGAGCTGTTTCACTACTTCAAAGCTGAATTGCTCAGGTAGGCTGTGGTTATGTGCTCCTCCTCATGGAGCAGGGTAGATGTCCCCTGACAGGTAAGGAAGTGTGTATAATGGGTTTCCACACATGAAAACATGCCAGTTCAGCTAAATTATTTGTGGTCCATGGTGGTGCTATTTATTTTGGTTTTGTCTAAACCTGAACCATACCAGCCCAACTAATAAGCATGTTTAACCAAAGTGTGATTTAATCCTGAAATACATATACTCAGACTAATTTATCCACCTAATTACACTGCAGAGAGAAAGAAGCAAATTCATCACGAGGGAAAGGATAGAGAGAACATGTAGATCTTCAGCTCATCGCAATATTGCTACATACAACCTCAGCTTTGGGGCTTCAGTGGCCCTCGGTCATCAGCAGCCTGGGAAACACCTGAACCAGTGATCACAATTATTATCGACCTCATGAGCCATAAACCTTCCAGAATTATTGAATTTTAATTACTAAGATACCTGATGAAAAAGACCAATTCCTGAAAAAAACAGCCAAGCATGTCATTAAAGACACAAATGTGGTGGCAGTGCTGCTTGTGTTAGCAACACACTTAATGATGTGGTGCCTGATAGGGTATGAAACAGAGATTCCCATGACTAACTCAGCACAGAAACTGTAATTTCGCGTGGCTTCATTACGTTCCCTTAAAATCACCCAGGAAAGTGAAGGGCTTGGAGCTTGGCACGCCACTAGGCAGAGGCAGGACATACCACCACCTGGATGACTTCCCTACAGGTGCACCTGTGGGGCTTAGGGATCTCCATGTTGAAACCACCTGCAGGCAAGTGACCTGGAAAAGGCAATTCTGTTTCCACAGCTTCTCAGGGAAAAACAGCAGTCCTTGGGGGTTATCTGAGAAGCACAGTGCAAGCGGTGAGGTTTAAAACCTCTGCCGTGAGTCTTTCAGCAAGACCCAAGGAACAGGGGGTAGTAAATCTACCCTCAGTGGCTGTTTGGTCTTCTGTCTTTCTGTCTGGCAGGTAATTGTCCAGGGAAAATGACAGTAAATCAACATGCTTGTAAACCTAGGGCAGCCTTTAAGTCGTTTGTGTCTTAATGAATTAAACTTCTCAGGTTATTAAGAATGATGAGCCTCTGACTTTTTCAGTCTATTGCTAAACTATGGCTTGTCTATATAAGTCCACACCTTTCTGAGACCTTTATGACCATTAATTGCTGCTGCTCTCCTCCAGCATTTCAGCCATAGTTTCTTGCTTCCAGTCTGACTGACTGACAACAGTTTCTTTCAGGATATGTAGTCTTTAATTAATCAACTTACCAGCAGATGTTTTATGCAGGCTATAATTCCTTGTCTACAAAGACATTTTCCTTAGAAAACAATTTAAGGCTGGTAAAAAAAATTCAAGTGGTAGCTGTAAAAACCTAGTAATTTCCTCTGTCACCAACTTCATCTCATTGTCGCAATGATGTGATTTGGCAACCAGATCTTTGGGGTCTGTGCTGTGAGTGCTCATTAGTGAACCTTCTGATGAATGCTGGAATGTTGAACCACGTTCATAAATAAAAGAAATGAGAGCACTAACTTATTTTTCATGGAGATGGCCAAACCACAGCAGTAGCAATAATAATAGTTTTTTTCTCCACTATTGACCATAGTGAAAACTGGATCAGAAAAAAGCATCAGAGCTTTCCAAGGCTTATAATGAGTCCTCTAAACTATGCATCATCCTCTGCAGATCATAGTTTTTCAGCTATTAACATACAGAATTTAAATGTGTTGATATATCCCTAGTTAAAGGTTTATCAATGTTAAGAAAGCACAGTGAGCCCCTACTCCTTAACTGACTTTCTTCTAGATGCTACCATACTATAAAAGCTGATGAACAACAATTCTTCTGATTTTGAAACATAGTTTTATGAATGCATCACCTGCAAGACCATCTAAGGTCCCAAAGAAATTTATGGTTGACTCTTAGTAAAAGGTCACAGCCTGTGGCTGCCAAAGAAAGCAAAGAAGTACTACGCAGCATTTGTGTGATCTATTATTGAGCAGTTTTGCCTACCACATATTTATATAGCTACTAAAATCAATACCTATCTTTCTTGTCAAAATCAAGTAATCAGTCAGTCAAATTTATCTATATATCTATTGGACTTTTGTATAACATTGCAAGTTCGGCCTTTTGCTACTGTATAAAAATATTAAATAATGATTGGAAATCTGTGCCACATCTCCAGCATGTGCAGCCTTATTCAGTGTCTTCACACACTGGTGGCTGTCTGTAATGGCAGTAGAACTGAGGACCAGGTGCAGTGGTTGAACTGCTGTGGTTCAAACTGTTGGAAACAGCAGTGAGAATATGAGCACCAGTGGCTGCATGAAATCTTAGGTGCTAATGTCATGGGTCCAGGATGGATCTGCTTTAGTGATACAATTTAAACCAGAATTTGTAGTCTGTAAAATATGTTTGTTTGGGGCACTGGCTAATTACTGAGCAGCTGGTGACCATTTCCATTCCCACTATCAGCTAACAGAGAGTTGAAAAACACAGGATGTACTTTTTCCTCTCTTTCATTTCCATTTTGCCAGGTCCATTTATGCTTTAAATAGGTTCAATTATGTGTCCAAACAGCCCCTGAATGGGAGAATTCATATGAGAAATTCATGTTTGAGAAAGGCACACAGAAACAAGTCAGCAGTGAACTCCCGTCCCAGTGGCCAGGATCAGAATTCAACTTTATATCCACAGCAAGTACAGGAAATTTCAGTCCAAGCTGAGAAATCACCCTGGAATTTCTGTTAATAGAAAATGAAGTTATATCCCTGGGCACTTCCTAACAGGGAACAGATGCTTTTTCTATCCAGTTCATCATCAATCATTACAATCCTCTGCAATAAAAATGTATGGTATTTAATTGATATCCTGTCACTTTAATGTTGTGTGGACTATGTGTCCACTGTATGATTTTATTTCAAGCACATCTGAAGTCTGTAAATTTGAAGGATCTCTCTCCAAGATGGAAAACAACAATTAGGTAGTTAGGACAGGTAGACAACATAGTACCAATTGCACATTAGCAGGAAATGTGAATGCAAGAATGTCATCTTTATTTTAATGTTACTAATATTTTAGCATAGCCCAAAGCTGCCATAAAAGTAAAGGCTGCATTGTACTAAATAATAGATAGGAACAGAAAAAATGATTCTACCCTAAAGAATTTCCAGTCCATTGGGAATAGAGTGCAACATAATAAATAACATTCAAAGAAAACAGACAATCATAGTCCTGTTGAAGAAAATGCTTTTTTTTACAATCATAAGAGCTATGCTTTCCATACGCAGACTAGCTCTATTGATTGAGCAGCATATCACAATCCTTAGAGCCACAAAGCTAAACCTTCAGGCATCATTCCAAAAACTAGAGCTCTGAGCAGTACTAACACTTCCTCCCAAAACATGGGGAGAGGAGGAGAGCAATGCATCTGCATTTGGATTTCCTCAGCCTGCCTTGCCCCAACAGGAACATGATGATGACTGTACTTCCCCTGAAGTTTTTCAGACATACGGACAATTTTTAGAGTTCATAGGCTTAAGTTAGCATATATTTGGTCAAAATGTAACAGAAAATGGGAACCAAAGCAACCATGGTATAGAAGGAAGGGTCAGAAACAAAAGTTGGAAAAGCATTTTTCAGCTCCGGGCCAAGTAAGTCCAGAACATTACCATGTAATGGTTTTTCCATATTTGGATTGATGCAGCTGTATTTTAATAGGCAGAACAGGTAATAAGCTAAAGACTTGTTTGAGAACATGTTTCACAATTACCTGTTGTTCAAGCTGAGACTCTACCTGCAGGTGCAGGAAGATCCTCTCTTCCCTTTTGTGATGAAGTCTCTGGAGCTTAGAATATATTTGCCCCTTGAAGATGGGCTGCCTACTTATGTCACTTAGACTTAAGAATATAAGACTTATTGTTAAGCTTTCTGGGGATATACTAAGGTCACAGATGCTGTATGCCACAAGAGTATTTTCTTAATGGATTATTTTTATTGCATTATTCCTCATATGTTTTCTGTCTCCCCTGCTACTATTGTTGGCAAAGTTCTTTTAGACCCCCCTTTGACAAGGTTGATTTCCTGAGTACCAGCTGCTCTACCTTTTCATTTTTTGACCCAAGATCTGCCTATTAGGAAAAGCCACAGTGGTACATATATTATGCCTACCTCACCCCTCTCTCAGGATTAATTTTTTTCTTCTTCATTAAAATCTTGGCCTTCAAAACTCTTCCAACATTAGACAACTTTTTTTTTTTAAAAAAAAAACCCCACCACCACCAAACAAACAACGAAACAATTGAATGAAAGAAGGAAAACAGTATCTTCCTTCCTACTGCCTGAATCTCTCCTAACTCTCTTATCTAACTTACGAGAGTATAGTCCATATGTATTCTATGAAGCCAATAACAAGGACATGGCTGAGGAGGCTCAGTTTGCTCATTTTTACCTATTTTGTGTGTCTACTATCCAGATAGTATCTTTCTGCTACCACAGATGTGCAAAGCAGCAGATAGCAGTTGTCCTGGAAAGGTGAGTTTGGAAACAGAAGTGTCAACAGCTCTGTTAGGATCTGGTTTCCAGAACGTACACAGAGTGGAAGAAAAAGGCAATATTTTTGTTTGCTGAGGTTCTATTTCTGTTTTTTCACAGGTGTTTAGATGGTCTATACAAAGGCCTCTGAAATCCATTAAAGCTTTCTCCTTCAGGGTAGTGCTGCTAATCTTTAAAGCAGGAGTCCCACCAGAGGGCTTGAGGTAGAAATATTTACTATCTAAGTTAGAAATACATTAATTCAGTAGAAATAATTACTATTTATATCAATTTGTTAGTACTCCATTTATCTTCTGAGTATTACTAACATACAGACTCCACCAAGAAAATTGTGAAAAAGCTACAAGAGAACAAAAAACTACTAGAGAACAAAAAGCCCAGTGAGAAATGCCTGCTTCATTTGGCTGGAGTTCTAACATTAGCCTTCATTTCAGGTTAATAACTGGCAGAATAGTTGCAATAATGCAATTAAATCTCTTACCCTTGATGCTAAACTCCTGTCAGTTTTCAAATGGTGCACAAATGGGCTAATCCAGTATCTATATTGTCCTATATTTATGTTGTTATACTACTGCATTATATATAATTTAAGATCCTATAGAGATTTTAAACTGTTTTCTCCAATACCCAAGAGCAGTTGCTGATTCATGAGCACCCTGGCCAAACTCCATATGATGTTCAGAAAATCTGCATGCACCATACAGTCCCACAAGGGCCTTATTTATTTCTTGCTTTACTCTGCTTTATTGTGCAGTGTTAAGGAGCTGAATACGTGCTCTCTGCCAGCTGGAGACAGCTGTGATTCTGTGATGAATGAAGCAATCGTTACACTGTGGGAGCCTGAGTTTACTGTCTGATATCCTCAGTTGGTGTAAATTAGCTTGAGCTCATTAAACTTAATGCAGTAATGCTGATTTACTCCTTGGAAAAATGGAGATGTTGGTTACTGAGGAGTGTGGCTCTCAGATGTTCATTAATGAGGTCTAATGGCATAATATTTTTATACCTCACAGAAACCAGATTTAAATGACTCACAGTCATTTAGCTGCCCTGAGAGAAAAAGGGCGATAAAGTGCGCCATAATTCTTGTACTAACCTCTCATCTATGGAACCATTGATTCAGACTCAGTTAGTGCAAGTGAAGAAAGCCTGGTAATGTCAAATTCTGCACATACATCCAGTTCTCAAGGGAGTTAAAAGAATGTATATGCATTCAAAGACTTACCACGGCACTATTCATGGCCAAAAAAATCCTTTCTCAGAGGACAGAAGAGTTGAGGAAGAGTTGTCAGATGAGCTCCTCCAGCTGATACATCAACATTTACTGGAATTTTTATTCTCTTCAATCAGTTTATTATTAAACTTTAATGATTTCTCCAAAGATTGCTTAGAACTTAACCATCCATAAAGGTTCCCTCAGGTTATTTTATGCCCTGTTAGTATGCACTTTCCTGATTACAAATTACATTGAAGTATTTCACATTTTAGCCCAAACAGACAGGAGTTGTAATTGGGAAATATTTTACCTCAAGAGTTACTGCTTATGCAGACCTGTGCCAAGCAGATGATTGTAGCAGACTATTGTGAGTAGACTGCTAGGGTGAGTATTATATTGTTCTCTTCTCTGAATCCTTCTTGAAATGCAAAACCAAAATCCAACATACTTCCCCTGCCACAGTTTGAGTCCCTGAACAGATTGTAACTCTCAGAAGTGAAATCAAATACAGTAAATTGAAAACACTTCTGATTCCCTCTCACCCTCAGGCACACAGATGACAAGTGTGCACCTGCAACAGGAGGCACTGATCACTCTACTTTTTTCAGTTTTGCTTTTTGAAATATCTTCCGCCTTTTCTCCCATACCTCATCAGTCAAAAAACCTGAATCTTATTTTCGTCTTTAAGCTAAAATTTGAATAGAGTTAGGCGGCCAAAGATGATTCTATGTCAGGAGTACTGGCTGATAATTTCACCCCTGGACAGGGGTGTCTTGTCATTTTTCAGGCATAGAGTGATGAAGGCACATCCTCCTGTGAATTACTTTCTTTATACCATGAGGTATGCCAAAATAGAACACTACTTTTTTTGAAAGCCTGAAATTCAGAGGGGAACATTATGCAAAAGTCCCCAAACTGTCTTTTGTTTCTCCACCGGTTCATTTTGTTGTGTCATTCTAGTAACAGATTCTCAGTGTGATGGTGAATGAATTGTTACATATTTAGGCTATGTACTGCAAGAAGGAGGAGTCTCATGATAGCCAGCTCCAAGGAGAGTACTTCATCTTGGCTGTTGAATCAGCAGTACACATAGTAACTGACAAGATGGCACACTAGGAAAATTCAAGACATTTGTTTCATTTTTCTGGACTGCTGCGTGTCTTAGGTTTTACGTACCTGCAGATGTTTTACCTAATTATGTGTTTTAAAACCATTTGGGACAACTGTGTTCTCTAATGCAACAAGTGAAAAAGACTGCAACAAGTGAAAAAATGCCACAAACAAGGAAAAGTTGCATTCTCACAGTTACATTCTGTAGTTCTTATTCCAGATGTGCCTGTAAATCATCCTCTCTGACACAGGGAGCAATCCTCAGGGGTAAATCAACTTTACCAGGCAAAGGCAAAAGGGTTCTCATTTCTCAAAGAGTAACAGCTGCAGGCTACCAGCCTTAGGATAATTTTAAGTTATGCAGGCTATAAAAACTTTCTGCAGCTGAGGAATATGCTCCACTTCTGTTCAAACAAAATCTTTATAATGCCCTACACAATGCTGTTGCTGAGTACAGAACTGAAGCATACTATGCATTTGACAGTCATCAGGACAGAAATGGACCATTGCATGAGTATCAGCTCCAGACAAACACAAGCACTGCAACACTTAGCTACTTATAATTTTCCTCAGCATTGTTATTTATATTGTCTCATATCTAGGAATCCCGTACATTTACCCAAATCTCTTTTATTTTATAAATAACAAACAGCATTCATAACTTCCTGTCTATGGGCAGATTACAGACAACAGATAGAGCAGATGGACAAGGTCATCACACAAGGAGAAAATATCAGTTGTGCCAGGGCATATCAGAGATCCATCTAATCCACTGTCTGGTCCCTGGCAGTAGCCATCTGTGGGTGCCTCGGGAGAATCTAAGGACATCCATGGTGAAAAGCATGTTTAATTGCAAGGCTCAAGCAAACAATCCATCTGAGCTTCACTGACAAGTTTAACTTGCAAGTTAAACTGCAAGTTTTCACAGATAAAAAGGAATAATGCACTATTACAACTTAAAAGCAAGAACACACTGTAACAACATAAAAAGTGCACTAAATATGTGTATTAGTTAATTTCCCATGGTTTCAAACTTAAAACATGATGAATTACCCTTACCCCTCCAGGTATTGTCTCTCAGTCCTAGAAAAGTGACTTTGGCTGGTGTCCTGGCCAAGGGGGAAGGGCTTCTATTCCAAGCATGATGTAGCTTTGAAGAGGCAACTCCCCATCACTAACCCAAACCTTAGGGTTTTTATCCACTGATTTACATGACTGTGGGCAAAACCACACTTGAGTGGATTATTCCTGGATACACAAGGCTGTCAGCTGAAACCAACACTGAAACCCTCCAGGTTCTCTTTATTTTACTTTCTCATGCAAATGAATAGTGGTTTGGATTGAGACTCAGGACACATTGTTTGTTGAGGGATTTCCAGGCTCAGCTGAGGTTTCAGTTCTTTGAATGATGCAGCACTGCTGTGTTTGGACTAAGGTTTAAGGACAGCTCAGGATTCAGCTATCTACACAGGGGCCCATGGGTTGTCATTGCATAGATAGGCCCTCAAGGCAATCCAAGGCTGGGTAGCTTTTACAATTCCCTGTGAGTCACCTGCATGCACTCGACATTACTGAAACTCATTTACAAACAGTGAGCTGGATGATCCATAAAACAGCATATAACGATACTTTGCCAGAATACTCAACCAATCGTTACTTATTGCTAGGTCAAGGACTTTCTCACTTAAATGCAAGGTCTTCCTTTGTAACGGTCCTTCATGTTTTATGCTAAGAATTCATCTAGTCTCATTTGTAAACCATGAAAATTTTATCATCCACAGTCTTTGGGTGAGGGTCTTCACAGGTGTGCTGCTTTTGGCAGGGACTATTAATCTTCTTTATGCTAGCTGGTACGGGGCTATGTTTTGAATTTGTGATGCAAACAGTGTTGATAATATGGGAATGGTTTTGTCGTTGCTGAGCAGCATTTGCACAGCATCAAGGACTTTTCTGCTTCCCATACCACCCCATCAGCAAGTAGGCTGGAGGTGCATAGGAATTTGGGAGGACACACATGCATGACAGCTGACACCAGCTGACTGAAGGGATATTCCATACCATACAACATCATGCTTAGAGGTGAAACTAGAGGGAAGGTTGCCCAAGGGGCCACTGTCCAGGGATTGGATGAGCATCAGTGAGTTGGTGGTGAGAAACTGTTTTCATTTGCATCACTTGTCTTTCTTGGGTTTTATTTATCTCTCTTCATTATTTTCCTTTTAATAACAATATTATTATTATCATTATTATTATTATCATTATAATCTTTATTATTTATTTCCATTATTAAATGGATCTTGTCTCAACTCACAAGGTTTTTCACTTTCACACCTCTCAATTCTCTTTCCCCCATCCTGCTACAGGGGACAGTGACGTAGAAGCTGTGTGGCACTGAGCTGCTGGCTGGGTTTAAACCACAACGACATCCTTACAAGCTGTTGTGCACAAGAGAACCTCTGCGGTTTCATTTGCTGCCCGTAACCCTGGAAAAATCTCTGAGTATCCCACACTTACCATTATTGCATTGTGCACAATCTTATCATCACCCCACTGTCTCAGCCATCTCCTCCCCAGGCTGAGACCTGTTGCTGGTTTAGCCACGCCTGAGGAACAAGAAATGCAGAATTCCTTCATGCAGGCAATTTGGTCCACATGAGAGCACATCAGCTGCCTCACCCCAAATTTAGACTGCCTGGGGAATGTTAAGCTGATTTACTTCAGGCCTACACAGACTGTAAGTCAGGGCATGTATGAACCTTTGTCTCTGTCTGTCCTCATCCATTAGAGACACATGTTTGTGTACATACATGGCAGGAAGGAACTGCTGCACAAATTGAGCAGGAGGCTGGATTACACTTAGGGCAGATTATCCCTTGGGGATGGTACACAGGTTGGGTGACAGCAGCTGTAGGCAGGGGCAAGACTGTTCCTACCAAGCCTATCCAGGATGACTGGTGACATGACCCAGAACTGCATCAGCATTTGATGAACAACAGGGGTTTGGTGTCAGATGTGAGCAGGGCTTTTGTTGGAGTCCAGTACTGAAGGGAATTTCTCCAGCAAAGCTGGGAGAAGAGAACTAGCAACTGAGCAATTTGAATTTCTCAGCTTGGTGTGGCAGGACACTCTTAGCCTCATACCTGTCAGCCTGATACAAGCTTTCCTCAGCTGGATTACCAAGATGCATGCTTGCCCCACAACTCAACCACGCCATCTCCAAAGATGGTTGTGTCCAACTTATCCATATTTATACTCATGCTCTCATATACTGCTCACAGCTTGGGAAACTGCAAGGTCTTGCTTTTTAACAACCCTGCTGAATTCACTAAGGCAGGGAGCAAGGCTCTGTCTGGTCTCATCAACATAGTAAATATTACACTTATTGCACAGAAAGCAACAATAACTCTGGAGTGGTTAATTAACTAAAGTACTCTAGCTCTTAGAAACACAGTAAGCAGTTAATATAATTTAATTTTACAGCTAATGGAACAAATTAAAATATAGAAACAAATCCATTTTTTCAGTTCATTAGACAGGACATAAACCCTCCTGGGAACAGGCCTGATAAATGGAATTTCCCTTAAGGGCATTGCTGATGTAAAATGACAAGTGTAGTATTTCTATCTAGCACTTTGCTGAGATTCTGTCAGCAAATCCCCAAACCTTGCAATACCAAACTACTTAGAGGGAGATTTTCATCTTTCAAGGGTCTTGTTAAGAGCTTTTTCCCTCCTAAAATAGATTTGGCTTCCAACATTATGGGGTGTCTGTAGAAATGCTCTAAATACCATGAGGTATTGCTCCTTCTCAAAAGACCAAATCTCATTCAATAAGAATAAAATTTTGATCTCACAGGTAGATAAATGTGCTGTACAAGAATTATGCTGAAGTACAGAGAATTCTTTAGCTGAACTGACACTTTATGCCATAAAGAACCAATATTTCTATCCGTCTAAACCATCTACTTATTTATACCTCAAATCACCATGGCATTCTGCCGTAACAACAGGAAAAGAAAAAATACAAAATCACTTCTTGGTTTGTCCGTCATCATTATCAGCACATACGAACCATCAGATCCTGTTTGTATTGCTCATGCAAGTAGCCTCTACAGGTCCCAGAGTGCTGCACATGCAGTCTGAATGAGTAGCACTCACTTCAAACTAGAGACAACATGCAGTGCGGAATTGTTAAATCCAGTGGATATTTTTTTGTTATTGTTATTTTTTAAGGTGGAACTCACTTGGGAGCTTGTATAGACAAAAGCCTAAAAGGAATTTGTCAGTGAACTATTAACATCTATTACTACATCTTACACTGAGTATCAAAGCATCAATTATCTTAAATAAACTAAAAATCTATTATCCCAGATTCTCCATCAGTGTAATTTGTTAGACCCGCAGCTAAGGCTACATTCCTTTCTAGTATGCACAATACCATGTTGACTTATATTGGTTTAACTGGACAGAGGATCAAGCTTGAAGACTTGTTTCTGCTACCACAGCTGAGTAGGAGTGGGGCATCTTTAGCTTGCTTAGATCCAAACAAGGGTGGATTCCATGTTCTTAAAATTCAGCTGAGGCTCAGGGAGCAGTCCAACCCACCTGCTTTCCATTACTACCTAACACAGCACTTACATTAGTTAGCTGTTCCCATCATGCTAATCTGGGTGGTGCTGGTGGTTCTCTCCTTTCAATATGGGTTAAAGACTGAGCTACCTCTGCCCACCCTAAAGGATACTCAAGGATACAGGAATAGCCACTCAAACTTGCTGACAATCTCCCAGAGACACCTGAGAGTGTAAATCTAAGTAGGTTGGGGCTGCCATGGTGTTGCTTCCTGGGGAGCAGAAGTGTGCAGGTCCCACACTGTAGCTGCTGGAGGGAGACAATGGTAGTGGTACAGCTGAAGAGGAAGGTCTCTCTCTGCTTGTCCCATAGGCCCTGGCACACTAAACTCCCTTCTTAGTGCCTTGTAATTTGGACACCTAAATTAAGTGGACTTATCTATGTCATCTGTTATTAAATGTATTATGTGTGTGTCTTTCTTTAAATTATAAATTAGGCTGCAGAGAAATAACTGGTATTCCTCATTTACTACTTCACTTACCAGATTGGCTATAATGTCTTTACTGTAGTCACTATAGTTTAGTCCTGGATTTATGTCAGGCTAAGATGGATATTCAATTGTTCATATCTGAAGATAAAGAAAAGGAGAAAAAAAAGAACAAAAAAGGAAAGTGCAAGGAATCTCTGAGCTAAATATTTATTGATGAGCTAAGAACAAGATTTAGCTTAAAACATGATTTATAGCAAAGCAAACCAAACTGTAGTTCATAACTCTGATCACAAGGAAAATCACAAGCCAGGCTACTGATTCAGGTCTCCTCCTGTTCAGCAGGGTAGCTGAGGGGTAAAGTATGTCACCCCCACAAATGTATACAAGTCACTGTTTGTAAGGGAGCACCACAGGCTTTGGGAGAGGCTGTGGCTACAAAACCCACCATGGTACCAGAAGCTGTGAGGCAACTGATGAGCTGTTGTTACTGCTTATCATAAATATTTATGGTTCACAAACATTTCACTCACACTGTAAGCTTTTTCTCATGTGGTTAACAACACATGACCTCTTACTGTAAACTCTAACCTTAATCAATTTTGGATGAACCATCTTGAGTTTTGTATTTCCTGGGGTTCTTTGGTGAGGATGTGTTGTGGTTCTTCTTCAGGAAGGGTGTGGACCTGGACCTGATGGAGCAGGTCCAGAAGAGGGCCACAGAGATGATCAGGGAGCTGGAGCAGCTTTCCTGTGAGGATAGGATGAGGCAGATGGGATTGTTCAGCCTGGAGCAGGGAAGGCTCCGGGGAGACCTAACAGCCACCTTCCAATACGTGAAGGGAGCTTACAAAAAGACTGGAGAGGGTCTGTTTACAAAGGCCTGAAGTGAAGGATGAGGGGTAATGATTTCAAATTAGAAAGGAGTGTATTTAGATTGGATGTAAGGAAAAAGTTCTTTGCCATGAGGGTGGTGGAGCACTGGAACAGGTTGCCCAGGTAGCTGGTTGAGGCCCCATCCCTGGAGACATTCAAAGTGAGGCTTGATGAAGCTCTGAGCAACCTGCTCTAGTTGAGGGTGTCCCTTCTCTCAGCAGGGGGGTTGGACTAGATGACCTCTAGAGGTCCCTTCCAACAGAGTCATTTCTATGTTTCTTCATTGTCTTCCCTGTTTTTCAGTGTTTGGTCCATCAGGATCCATTGCCTGAAAACTATCATTCCAGTGCTACCTGCTGCCTTCCATTTCTGTGCCCCTGGTGTGCAGAGCCTGAGAAGCAGGTGAAAGCCTGTGTCACCAGGTCTAGGCTTCCTTACTGCTTTTAACCAGGAAAGAGAGCAATCCAAGAAGGTTTCTTCCCTGGTTTTGTTCTCTACTTTAAATATATTACAGCTGCTATTCATGGTGAAGTGTATGTGTTAGTGGTGACGTGCTTGCTTACACTGTCCCCAGGAGTAGCTAAAATCCTGTGTGCAGCTTATTGTCTTTATACTATAGAGTAAGAATCAGTGTAAGGAAAAGAGTGCTGTGATTAAACACCTTCTTGTTACTCTCCCGAGTCTTAGAGCAATTCATTAAGATTTCCCCTTGTTGCCCTGCCTGCCTGGCTCCCCAGTAGATCATTAAAAATGAATACACCTGTGTAACAGTTTGTCTTGGCTTACCTCAGGTCTCCTTTCCCCACTTACTCTCGTCCTTCTGATCTACAGCCACCACTCCAGATAATTTCTCCTTCGTACTTGGCTCCCTCCACAATTAACTACAGCTTTGCATCCCACACTTTTCCTAGCTAAATTACACCTGGTAAATTACTGAACACCTTGACCCCACAGAACCAAGTTTCGCAGTGATGAGCTATACACACATACAGTGGAAAATGAATCTGGTAACAAAGGCATTGAATGGAGGACAGTTAATGAAGTAAGACATAATACAGTTAGTGAAGCAGAATGATGACAAAGAACTGTCCTTCATGACCCACTTGTCCTAGCAGAGGATTTTAGCAAGTTATTGAGAAAGCTGTTTTTTTCCATATTTTGGAAACCACTGAGTGACAGGACATAAAAAAAGTCTATTGGACCATATGGTCTCTGAAACAGGAAAACTTCATGCACACATCTTAGCGTGGCTAGCAGATCACAGGAGGTGATTCTGGCCCTCTATTCTGCTCTGGAAAGATCCTACCTGGAGTACTGTGTCCAGCTCTGTGGCCCTCAACACAAGAAGGACATGGTCCTAATGGGAAAGGTACAGAGTAGGGCCACAAAAATGATCAGAGGGCTAGAGCACTTTTCCTGTGAGGACAGGCTGAGGCAATTGGGGTTGTTCAGCCTGGAGAAGAATCATGGAGTGCCTTGTGTTGGAAGAGACCTCCAAAGGTCATCTAATCCATCCCCCCCTGCAGTGAGCAGGAACATCTTCAACTAGAACTGACTGCTCCATTCAACCTGACCTTGAATGCCTCCAGGGATGGGGCCCCCACCACCTCCCTGGGCAACCTCTTTCCAGTGCTCCACCACCCTGATAGTAAAGAACTTCTTCCTAATGTCCAATCTAAATCTACCCTTCTCTAGTTTAAGACCATTATCCCTCTACTACATGCTTTTGTAAACACTCCCTCCACAACTTTCTTGTAGGCCTCATTCAGGTACTGGAAGACTGCTATAACCTCATGAGTTTCACCTGGACCCACTTATCCAGATTGTCTGGGTCCCTCTGGATGACATCCTGCCGCTCTGGCATATCAACCACCCCATTCAGCTGAGTGTCGTCTGCAAACTTGCTAGTGGTGCCCTCAATCCCAATGTCTATATCACTGATGAAGATATTAAATAACACTGGCCCCAGTATGGATCCTTGAGGGACACCATTCATCACTGATCTCCATCTGAACATTGAGCCATTGACCACTACCCTCTGGATGCAACCATATCCCTGAACAGTTCACCCATTGAATCCGTATCTTTCCAGCTCTGGTCCCATAGACTTATATATGTTCAGGTTCCTCTGGTGGTCACAAACCTTGTCTTCGCTTGCAGTGGGAGGGACTTTGTCCCCCTGGTCCCTGTCTCATGGTCCCTTGATTTGGAAGTTATGAGGAGAGGGATTGCCAGTGAAGACCAAGGCAAAAGAGTTGTTGCTTGACTGTTGTCAGTCTTGCTCATGGGGGGTGTACATTTTATTTAACCTTCCTTTTCTCATTGACATACCTGTAGAAGCCTTTCTTATTATTTTTTACATCCCTGGTAAGGTTCAGTTCCAGTTGTGCCCTGACCCCATCCATACACAACTGGGCACTGTCTCTACTCTTCCAGGATATCTGTCCCTGCTTTCACTGTCTGTGCAGTTCCTTCTTGCCTTTTCATTTGACCAGCAGGTCATGACTCAGCCATGCTGGTCTCCTCCCTTCCTTGCTCAATTTTTTACACCTGGGGATCAAGAGTTCTTGCACTCTATGGAAAGTGTCCTTAAAGATCTGCCAGCTCTGTTACGCTCCCTTGTCCCTGAGGACCATTTCTCAGGGGTTCTATTGACTGACTCTGTTAGCTCTTATGAACTCTCACAGAACTGTTTTCACAGATTGCAGCTTTATTTTTTAGTTATTATGCCTTCTTGATGTCAGTGTGGGCTGAATATTCAGTAGGAACAAAAGAGAAGCAAAATCACAGTAAAAAATGAAAAGTCACAAGGATGTCTTTTGTCTCCTCTGAACATTTTCCTGAACATGGATGTTAACACCACATTTGAGCTACTACACTGCCTTGTAGGAACAAGAAAGAGACTTCAGTGCTTCAAAAGCGGTAGGCATTTGAAGTAAACGGAAGTAAACTGCTGTGATGCCTTTGCAATACCAGTATCTCACCTGACACAAACAGTGTCTACATACATAGGGGTATGTAGAAAACCAAGCCCAGACAAGTGAGAGAGTAGCAGTCTGAGACACTATTCAGCAGGTTGGTTTTAATACAGTGAGACACCATATAGACTTTAGCATTCAGTTGTGAAAGCAGTCCTTTGGGGATGCTGCCCATGGAGGAGATGGAGCATGCTGCAGCATGGTTCTCAGTGAAGTTTCTGTCTCTAAACAGGTGCAAAGAAAAACAGGGACAAACATCAGTTTTAATGAAAGTAAGGTGGAGAAATTCTCCTCAAGTAGCTACAAGATTTTGGGTTCTTCCCCCATCTGTGGATTCAGTGATCTAACCGCAGTTGTCCATAATAGCAATGACATCATGTCTCTGCAGCATATTTGCTAAATAATATCTTCCAAGCCAATCTGAAAATAATAGTCTTGTGTACAGAGATCTTAGGTGACACAGTGACTCCAGTTTGACATAATGCCTCATGCAATTAACCTGTGATTATAGCAAAATTAACATTCATAGTTGCTAAACAGGGATTTATAACCTGTTTTTAAAACATCAGAGCACAGTGTATATTCTAAAGGAACCAATTTTTCAGGATGATTTTCTACATAGTATTTAACATAGATAGTGATAAGGTTAAACAGGCACTTGGCACTCTGTCACATTCAAATATCTTCCACAGTCATTCAGCTCCTTGTTTGCCAGCCTTTGAGAGTAGGGGAGCAGAAGGGAATAAACTCTCTTTTTTTTTTTTTTTTTTCAGAAGTCAAAATCAGGGGAAGATTTTCAAAGGTACATTCGTTATTTCTTCAGAGGCAATATTAGCAAAAGATCTTTTCTCTGTCTTGTTTGCTCTCCAACCAAAGACAACTTCTGAGAAATAAGGAGTTTGGTCTATTGAATTGCATCAAGCAGAGCAGTTCAGAGTTGAAAGACGAATTCTTCTCCTCTAGAAAACTTCAGCCTGTAAATCAAGCCATTTCTGGTCAGCGTCTGGTGAGAGCGGGAGAATAAAAGATAACCTGTTAAAGCCACTCAACTCAATATTCATTAAATGTCTGACAAGATCACTATATTAAAGTGATTTATAAATGGCACATAGTTCAGATATGTGTAGAAATCTTGCTGACAGATTTTCACACATATGCATAAATATGTGCTTGTACAAACACACATACCTAAAATCTGGATAAAATACATGCTGCAAAAGCTTTCTCTGCCCCTGAACTAATGTGTCCTTTGCAATACAACTTTTTAGATAGAAAGTTTTATTATAAAACTGTATTTGTGTTTGGAAAATATATTCTGGAATGTAAAATCAAATTCGTCTGAACAAAGCGTCTAAGTACGGAATGGAAACTTAGTGTGCAAAGTTATCTAATTTCTTCTGAAAACTCCCAGGAATAGTTTGTTTATTTTTAATCAATCTTTTTTTGTGTGTGTAAGGAAACAATAATTTTGCAGCTTAATATTTCAGTTTGTATGCTAAAAGAAGAACACAATGAACTTCACGTCAAAGTCTCATAATGAACCTAAGAGATGAGCCTTCCAGTATGTTGTGGACAGAAAAGTCTTCATGAGGTATATATACAGCTGACTCAAAACTGAAGAATGCTGGTGTCACTGATTTTGTAGAAAGAGATGCTACTGTGGAGCCAGCAGACAGACAGAACCAAGAGAGTACAATGCAGATACAATATAGCCAGAGAAGGAAGTAAGAACCAGCTCTAGAAATAAAAGCCAGAAAAGCAGAAGCTACACAGCTGCAGTCACAAACTGACAGGGAAAGGTGTGACATGCAAATGCATGAAACAAACAAAATTTCACAGCAGCATAGCCCTAGAAAATCAGCTTTGGATTATGGATTTACAAGTACGAGGTCAGAAAATTCACTTCCAGGAGTGTGGCACCCCTTATCCTCTCCTTAAAGATAAGGGCTCTGGTGTGAAGAGGACTCTGGTTATGTCTGTGAGTACATTGAGGTGTAGGAGGTACATCTTCCTCCCCTGTGGACCCTGTAGATGCCAAGTTGTTCTTTCAGATGCAGGATGTAGCATAGCATGAGACCTGCATATAAGGGTCATTCAGCTGCAAAGCAACAAGCAAAGGTTCATAAGGCAGGTGAGCTGTGCTAGTTTGCTATCACTTGGAATGCTGGAATAGGAAAGGCTCAGGAAGTGCAGTCACACCCAAAGCAACAAGAATAAAGAACTATGGATAAAAGTTGCTACAATGGACATATTTGTCATGGGACAGAACTTGAAGAAGACTGTCAGTGGTCTTGAAAAATATTCCTGGGTATGTGTCTTGCATTAAGCCCTTTCCAAGCCTGTAAGCTGCCAGCCAAATGTGTCTTCCTCATCCATAGGAAAACAGCAAAACAAGAAAGAAACCCACAAGACAGAATTCCTGGAAGTAAGAGGAAGTGCAAACACTTTGTATAATCATGCCCATACTTTCTGCCTTTCGCGGTGCAAAATGATTTCCAAAGCAAAATTGTGTGCTGAACCCTGTCAGCAAGAAAAGTGTTTATTCCTACAAAGGTGTAATGCTTGGAAATCATAAAGCCTGTTAACTGCACATGCCACACCTTGCCCACCGTTACAGACAGTCTTACTGTCACAGTTTGGTCTCTGCTTCCAGCATATTTCCAGCTTCTCTACATATAGCTAATATTCATTCCCACTCATTAATATTTGTTCTTGCTGCTGCAGTTGTGTGCCTTTTCAACGTTTTTATGTATCCATTGCAGGGCTGAGATGAGCTGCCAGTGTCTGAAGAGCTGCTAATGTCTTTGAATGAGCCACTGCATACAGTAATCAAGGCCCAGCAATATGCAACACCAGTTGATTTTTCTGCTGCTTATTTCAGGTTAAATCACTTTGCTCTTCAGCATCCCATCTGTAAAATAGGGTAATGAACTCATTAAGCTAGAGAAATATGATGCTGTCCTTTTTGTGTGTGCGTCTCCTTTTCATATGCATGTTCATTGGTATAATGCATTGACTTGTTGAAGTAAAGTGATATCTATTAAGACAGGCTCTTGGGCAGATCCTTCTAGTTTAGCAAGTCCATCCATGCAAGCAGAGCTGCAGTCTCTTTGTCCACACACATATCATGTAGCAAACACAAATCATTAGCTTGCAGTTTAAGAGGGCTAAATGAATTATTTTGCACATGCTGTAGGTTCAGAGCTTGTGTACAGAATACCTCCATGGCTCAGCTGGCTCCTATTGATCTCATATACCTTGGTAACTTTGACCATGTCTGTACCTGCAGGCTCATGCATGTTCAGATCCTAAAAGATACACCCAAAACAATCTGGGGAGCTTCTCTGCAATATGGCTTCATCCTATCTAATGTTTGTGCTACCTTGTTTTCTGTACTAGCACTGTTCTGCTCAGCACTGTGGAACTCTTGCATGTGCTGGGAGATACCTGGGATGCAGGGAGGCAATTCCTGTTTTCTTTCACTAATATAAAAATGCTTTATGGCCATATGTCACATCACTGGCAGCTTTTGATTTGCTATCTTATCTCTCTCCTCATTCTGTCTGTGTCTGTATATGTGTGTGAGGTGACCCATTGCCTGCACAGATCACTAGTTCATTGCAAGATCTTAGCCAAACCATACCTCAAACAACACACAGTTGGGCTCAAGATTTAATAGTACAGGCATTGATCTATTATGGTATAATTTATTGTTGCTGCCCAGAGATTTGGGTTCTTATACCCCAATAGTTATAATTCTTTCATATTTATCAAAATAATTCTTTGAATCTGTAATTTTGAAACACCTTCTGTATACCAGTACTCCTTGTAGTCTTCTGATAGTTTCAAACATGCAGTTTAGGGCAGAATTGAGAGAGTTTTCAGGTTTGTAGCCAATATCACACCTTGAAAGTCCCTAATGCCTGGTAAGAGCTGGAACGTACACAGATACCAATGCACTTTACATGATGCAGGTATAAGAGCTGGGGTAATTTGCTCTGGACTTTGGTTGACTAGCTTCTGCTATGTGCAGGTAATTCTGCCTGAGTGCACTTTTAGGTGGCATCATGACAGGGATATTTCCCAGCAAAAACATCTAGGCACCAGCTGCAGTAAACACTGTGGGTTTATCTGTTTTAACAGCTGCAATTTACAATGATCAAAAGAATTTCACTGGGAGAGGAGAGATAGCATGGAGTGGAAGAGGTAGAAATAGATACCAATGAGAACACTTTGCTACACAGTCAGTGATGGTAGCTCATGTAGCTTGTCTTAGGTCCCTGTGCTCAGGTACATTGCTGCAGCCATCAGTACACCCTTTGGACATACATACATTACCGCTGTTGCTGTGGTTGACACAGCCTGACTGCTCAGGTATCAAGCTGCCAACTTAACCTCAGTCAAGTTTTGTGGTCTGACCCTGTGCCTCTTGCCTATGTCTGGAGCTTGCTCTCTGTGTTTTCTTTTCTTGTAGGTGAAGGTGATTTGTTGTTCTGGCAAAGCTCTAGCTCAGGGTTGGCTTTTGGGTTTTTTTGGACAATCACTCTTTATAAAGAACTGGTGTGTGGAGAAGTAGACAGAACAGAATCCTGATTCTCCTAATCCCTGAGTTATCCCCCAAAGTTTTATCAGACACTGTGGCCAGTCAGTCTAATGTCAGCCTTATTATGCTTTTGAGTGCCCTAATATAACAAACAGGACACTAATAATGTTATTAATAATCACCATTAGCAGTATTTTCCACATTGTCAACACAGCTTGAGAGATCACTGGAGGTTAATGCAAGAGTTTGTTTGGACTCTTTGAAACAATCCCATGTATAATTTTTCAGTACAATTCCCTGTGGATAGCTGAGCATGTTATTTCAACTCTCCAAGATGTTAAAGTAGTCTGAGCCAAACTTTTTAACACAATGCAGAGCTACTGAATGAAGTTCTAGGGTCATTGTTCAAGTAGGTCAGAATAGATGATCTTACAGCCTTTCCTGACCTTAAAACTTCCCTTGACTACTAAACTATGAACAGTTACTCTAGTGAAGTAGGCACTGAGGACTTACAGAGCCATATAAATTATTTAAGAGGATTTTAATTTAAAAGTTCTAATTTTTTTAACCAAGACAAAACAAGCATATTCAGCTCTGAAGCTGATTTGCTCAGTGAAAAAGCATTGCAGTTATTCAGTCCCCTGACCTGGGAAAAGTTATCCCTCCTTAAGATGATGACTTGCAAAGACTCATCTTCTCATGACCTTTGATTTTAATTATAGTTTTCTCTTGTGAAAATACTGTGCACTGTCTGATTGATTGGACAGCATTCTCCACTGTTACTCACTATCAAGATTTCACATTTCTTCTTCTACCCATAGAAACACTGAATCATAAAATCAGAATATCTCAAGCTAGAAGAGACCCATAGGGATCCTTGAGTCTAACTCCTTATTCATTTCAGGACAATCTAAAACTGGACCATAGGAGTAAGTGTCATTCAGACACTCCTTGAACTGTGACAGACTTGGTGCTGTGACCATGTCTCTGGGGAGCCTGTTCCAGTCACCACTCTCTCACTGAAAAACTTTTTCCCAATGTCCAATCTGGGTTTCCCCTGACACAGCTTCATTCCACCTCCTCGTGTCCTGCTGGTGGTCACCACCTCCCACTCTTCTGCCCCCCCTGAGGAAATTGTAGATTGTGATAAGGTCACCCCTCAACCTTCTGGTGGCGAATCCTGCACTTACTCTTGTTAAATTTTATATGGTTGGTGATTGCCCAACTCTCTAGTCTATCCAGAATTTTCTGTGAGGCATCTCTCCTCTCAAGGGATTCCACAGCTCCTCCCAGTTTAGTATCATCAGCAAATGTACTTAATGTATATTTGATTCCTGCATCCAGATCATTTAAAAAACACATTGAAGTGCACTGGCCCTAAAATCAAGCCCTGGGGAACCCCACTGGTCACTGGCCAACAGCCAGAGGTAACCCCATTTGCTAAAACTCTTTGAGGCTGACCCATCAGCCAATCGCTCATCCAAAGTATTATGGAATTCTCAAGCTGTGTGCTGGACACTTTGTCCAGAAGGATGCTGTGAGAGACAGTATCAAAAGCTTTGCTAAAAATAATAATAATAAACAAACAACAAAACCAACCAACCAACCAAAAACCAGGTAAACAAACACATCTACTATCTTACCTTAGTCTACTAGACATATGACATCATAAAAGGAAATGAAGTTGGTTAAGCAGGACTTTCACCTCACAAATCCTATGACCGATGGCTGCATTATCTCACCAATGTTTTCAGTAACTCCCAGAACTCCAGTAACCTTCTTCATAATTTTACCAGGCACCAAAATGATACTTCAGGTCTGTAATTGCCAGGGTCTTCCTTCTTACCCTTCTTGAAATCTAGGACAATATTTGCCAGCTTCTCATTGACTGGGACCTTTCCAAACTCCCAATACATTTGAAAAATAATGGACAGAGGTCCCACAATAACATCAGCCAGCTCTTTCAGTACCCTGGGATGAATTCCATTGGGCCTTGTAGACTTAGGTGCATCTATATGAAGCAGCAAGTCTTGAAGTTCAGGGTTGACTGGGAGTTTATCATTCCCCCAGTTATGGTCTTCCAACACAGGGAAGGGCTCCAGGTATCCCAGGGCCCATCATCAGTGTTGAAGACAGAGGCAGAGAAGGCATTAAACGTCTCTGTTTTGTCTATTTGCCTATTTGTGAGGTGACCAACCTCATCAAGTAATGGACCAATGGTATCTCTGATCCTTCTTTTGCTGTTAACATATTTTAAAAAAGCTCTTTTTGTTACTTATCACAGTGCTGACCAGCCTGAACTCTAATCGAGCTTTGGTCACACAAATTTTTTGCCTACAGTGGTGAACAATATCTCTGTCCTCCCTTGTTTCTTGTTTCCAATGTCGGTACATGTCCATACACTTTCCTTTTCTGCCGAAGTTCTAGAATAAGATCCCTGCTCAGCTGAGCCTGACTTCTGTCCTGCTTGTGTGACTTCGAACACTTCGGAATTGCTTGCTCCTGTGATCTTAAGAGATGGCTCTTAAAAACTGACCAGCATTCATGGACGTCTTCAAAAGCAGATCCTTGGGGATCTTCCTAACTAGCTCCTTCAGTAACACAGATTCTGCTCTTCCCCATACAGAAGATCTTATGCAATTCAGTCTTTTCTGGTCACTTAATTTTCTTATCTGTCTGAGCTGAGTGTCTAGCAACCCAAAACCAAGTCTCACTTCAACGTAAAGAATATAAAAAAAAAAGCAATTTTATTTTACCTGTTTGTCAGTTAGGGACAAGTTTGAGCAGAGCATAGCAAGTGCCAGAGAGACACATTCCAAAGTATATCTAGGTCAAAGCAAGCAGTCTGAGCAGAAGTGAAGCTAGCTATCTTTCTTGCTTTGCTGAGTAGTGATGTCCAACATTTTAGTCCAGGTTAATGTGGTGTTGGCATCTGACAGTCACAAAGTTCACCCTGTAGAAACTCCTGCTACTGCCTAATGGTTTCAGAAATGATCTCTTGAGGGGAGTGAGCAATAAGCCTTTGTGAATACATCTCAGAAGTAAAACCAGGCAGTCTGACAAAAAAGCAAAATTAAATGCTACAGTAGCATTTCATCTGGCAAGAGAAATATGGTTATAGTCTATCCTGAATATTGATTAAGAAGAACTCAAGAATTTTTAGTAGTAAAAAGAGGTCTTTGCAGATTGTTTTCTTCTGTTTTTTTTCTTATGTCTGAATTAGCTTGCTTAGGAAAAAGAAGGAACCTTGAAATTGGACTTTAATTTGCATTAAGGTTGTTAATTAATTTGTATTAAGGTTGCTATCGAAAGACTGACCATGGCATGGTTTAATGTTCAAAGCAAACTGCAAAGCAGACTGGTATCTGTAACAAGACACTGACAATCCCTGTTGAGGATAAAACCTCCATCAAAACAAGGAGAAAGCATCTCTCCAGAATAGTTCATCTTTATGCTATTAAATACACCCTGCCAGAGAAACAAGAGAGGCTTTATTCTGTTTACCAGCAGCTCATGAAGAGCTTGACATGAAGTAGCATGCTCAAAACCCCTTCACACCCTGGCACTTCACTTTCACTGTGTCCAGAGTATCATGAAACCTGCACTCCCAGAGCACAGCCAAAGCTTCACGCACAGACTGTGACTTACATCAGACCTTAATCAGATGGAGGTATTCTCACTGGGACTAAAAAGGGATGACTATTATTTGTTACCTTTGGAAAACATTTTAAGAGCTACTGTAGTGAATTCTTACCCACTATCTTCATATCAGTTATTAATTATTTTCTTTAAAGAAAATCTAGACATGTTATACTCATGTGGATGAAAGAAATCTGTAATGTTCTGTCTCTGCCCATCTCTATCTCCCCCTCTGCCACTCATATATTTTGTATTTGATATTATTCTTAATCCAGATATATTTAAATTAGGAAAATGTATGGAGTTTATTGGCAATGAAACTTTAGGGTCTTTTTTTCCCCTACTGATTTTTCATAGATTTATGGATCCATAATCATTCACGTCACAGCCTGAGGGAGATGAGGCTAGAACAGGATAATAGCCTTTAAATCCCCTTCTCTAAGCACTCAGATCTTCCCTGTCAGCAAGATTAAAACGGTCAACAGCAGTCTTCATGTGTCTATATCCCACGCGGAGCTTTCACAACAACTGGAGTGGTGGCTGGCAGGGAGGAAAATGCAGAACTGCTGCTGTGCGTGATACTAGTGAAACAAGGAGAGAAGAAAACAGGATTGTCAGCCTTTGTAGTGTTGGAAAGGACTGGTGTTAATTGCTTGATCAAGTGAATGCAGGAAGGGAGAAGAGTAAGGAAAAATAGTATGTTGCAGTTCAACATGCAGCAACAGTTTCCTTTCCTAAAACATAAAGGGAGAGAGAGGGAAGCACCAAATGTCCTCATGCAGCCTGACAAGGGGAAGGATAACGAAGGCAAGCATGTAGACAGGCAGAGTGGCTTTTCTGCTACCACTGCATTGAACACCCAACCCCTACTCCTTCTGGGACCTGAAGGGAATTACAACTATTATGTGGATGATGAAGATGAAGAGGAGGAAGAGAAAGAACAAGGAAAATGGCCAACTGGAGACATATTTGAGGGAGAAAACAAGGTCTCATCATCTGTTCATTGCTCCCCATCCATCCCTTCCTCTGGAGCCCCAGCCACAAATTCCACTTCATCTGTGCTCAATATCAACGTTGGTGGCCAAAGCTACCATCTCACCTACCAGGCAGTGGCCATCTATCCCAAGACCCGCCTGGGCCGCCTGGTTACCTCCACTGACCGTCGCTGCCAGCTGGGTCTGTGTGATGACTATGCTGCCCAGGTAGATGAGTATTTCTTTGACCGGGATCCAGCTGTCTTCCAGCTGGTGTACAATTTCTATGCCTCAGGAGTGCTGCGTGTACGGGATGAGCTGTGCCCCCGTAGCTTCCTGGAGGAGCTGAGCTACTGGGGTGTGCGGCTCAAATACACACCTCGCTGTTGCCGCATCTGCTTTGAGGAGCGCCGTGATGAGCTAAGTGAGCAGCTGAAAGTCCAGCGTGAGCTGCGCTCACAGGCAGAGGCTCAGGAGAATGAGCAGCTCTTCCACCACATGCGCTACTATGGTCCCCAGCGCTGGCGCCTCTGGAACCTCATGGAGAAGCCCTTCTCCTCGGTCACTGCCAAGGTGATGGCAGTGGCCTCCAGCTTCTTTGTGCTCATCTCTGTGGTGGCCCTGGCTCTCAACACTGTAGAGGAGATGCAGCAGGTAGATCGGAAGAGTGGGGAGAGCCGGCCTGTCTTGGAACACATTGAGACCCTATGCATCGCGTTCTTCACACTGGAGTACCTGCTGCGCTTGGTCTCTACCCCAGATCTGCGTCGCTTTGCGAGCAGTGCCCTCAATGCAGTAGACCTCATAGCCATCCTGCCCCTCTACCTGCAGCTTCTGCTTGAATGTTTTGCTGATGATGACCAGCCCCGAGGTCGGGGCTCTCAGCATGAGCACGATATTGAGAAGGTGGGACGGGTGGGCAAGGTGGGACAGGTGCTTCGTATCATGCGCCTCATGCGTATCTTCCGCATCCTCAAGCTGGCCCGCCACTCCACAGGGCTGCGTGCCTTCGGCTTCACCTTGCGCCAGTGCTACCAGCAGGTGGGCTGTCTTTTGCTCTTCATTGCCATGGGCATCTTCGCCTTCTCTGCCATGGTCTACACAGTGGAGCATGATGTCTCCAGTACCAACTTCACCAGCATCCCGCATGCTTGGTGGTGGGCTGCCGTAAGTACACACATCTCACCTTACTGGGTAGTCAGAGACCCTCCCTTGCTTCCCCTCCCCTTCCTTGCTAAAGTCGCTGACAGTCTTGAAAACAGCAGGCTCAGATCAGTGAACATCTGCTCTGAATTCTGAGCTTAGAGGACATATGCACTCACTCACGCACACACACATGCACTCATTCACCTCTGTTGTAAGCTTAAATCAAGGCTTAATCAGGCAGACAGTGTTAATATTCCTGTCTAAACCAAATCAGACAATACTTGCACTTTTAAAGAAGTAGGCAGAGACAGGAAAAAAAAACATTTCAGTGTTTAATCCCAATATAAGTGTTGCTGAAAGAAAGAGAGAAAGAGAGAGAGAGAAAGAGAGGAAAGAAAGAAAGGAAAGAAAGGAAAGAGAGAGAGAAAGAGAGAGAGAAAGAGAGAAAGAGAGAGAGAAAGAAAGAAAGAAAGAAAGAAAGAAAGAAAGAAAGAAAGAAAGAAAGAAA
>JANHFX010026782.1:17871-35034 GCA_027560015.1 Chloroceryle amazona | reverse complement strand
TTTCTCTTCCCCTTTGGGGAGGGAGGGGGGTTAACAGAGAGCGTCTGTTGGGTCTTAGGGGCTGCCCTGACCCTAAATCATGACACTTAGAAATCAGTCCATTTTTAAGATGAAAAAGCCTTAATTTTTTTTTACTTAATTTTTTTATTTTTTTCTTTTTTGTCCCACAAGTATCTTGTTTGCCTCTGTTTTACAAAGAGAGAAAAACCTTTTGATGACTTCTTAGTTCTAAGCTTCTAGCACCTGTTCATATATGGCTGTATACCCCGAGCTCCTTTCAGCTCTCTCCTGTCTGCTTTTTATGACTGTCCCACTATTCTAATAAAATATACTATTCCACGTAGACACACTCTATTTAGCACAGACTGACAAGCTATAGCAATGATAGGCAGAAGCAGATGTGGGAAAACCAGGGTAAATTAGAGAATCTGCAAGATTTCTGTATCTTGTAAAGCATAAGTGTACTTGTAAGACACATTCCGATATAAAACATACAAATACAACAGCTAAAACCATCTTCCATGACAGCAGATGATGATGACTAAACCAACTTTAACTAGTTTGGCCCTTAACAGAACTTTACATACACAATAACTGAAAAAAAATTAAATTAAAAAATCACAAAGACATGTAAGTTGGACATCTCTAAGGAATTACTGCTCATAATGAAGATTGAGTTTATATAGCATATTTTCCAATTTTTCACCCAACAGAGGCCTTGCCTTCCCTCGGTCCCTAGCACAGCTTGTAAGTGATACTCACTACTTCGGGTGCTACAGCAAAGTGGGTTAGGGTCTTTGCATACACTTAAAAGAAAAAAGTTGTGAAGGAAGAGCTTTCACTGCTGAAATCTGCGG
Organism: Chloroceryle amazona; assembly: GCA_027560015.1. Classification (NCBI taxonomy): domain Eukaryota; kingdom Metazoa; phylum Chordata; class Aves; order Coraciiformes; family Cerylidae; genus Chloroceryle; species Chloroceryle amazona. Next base: position 34,177 of record JANHFX010026782.1, on the reverse strand, counting down.
TGACAGGGATTGGAAAAAAGGTGGAGAACAAAGTAAAATAGAGTCATATTTCTTAAATATCAATCATTCCCTGTTCTGCCTGTTTGTTAGATGGTTAGTACAATGGTATCTACCATTAGCAGATCCTGAAAAACATTACATATCCTAAAAGTCCAGAGTCTCAAAGCAAGACACAGAAAGCAAGGGGCTTTAAACAGTAGAACTGTTAACCATGAAAGTGCTACTTACAGAATAGAGCACGTAAGGGAGCAACTTGATACAAAAGCTTTAAACCTCAAGAAGAACACAGGGGAAAAGTGTTGGAAGAATATGGTTACACTAAATGAACGTGTTTTCACAAAGCAGATGAGGAATTCTGTGCACACTAGTAAGGCAAAAGGGATGGTTTTTGACAATGATATTGAACTTGATAATGCAAACTAATGGATGCTACAGATTTCTTTCAAGAAGACAGAAGGAAATGTGTCTTCATTAATGTAATAAACACATCAATCTGCTCTAAAGATGTAAGAAATGAAAACCACCTACTTTTAATATTTGATTAACACCATTTTTGGTTTTTAGACATAACACAGGAACAGTGAGAACACATGTAGAAAACCTCAAGTACCAAGTGGTGCGCATATGTGGATATGGCCTTGTGTCCATTCTGACAAGTCTACAACCCACTTAGACAAGAGATGGACAGGAGTAAGAAAGAAAATCTTACAGCTTACAGGCCACAGTCTGCCTGCAATGTGTATATTGTCCCAAAACATTCCTCCTTTTTTTCCAGACACTTCAATTATTCTGCATTTTCTGCTGTCCTCCTTGTCCTCACTCCTGCCCTCGGAAACAAAAGCAGAGTCTCTGTGTACATGTTCTGCTTTTGAAGAAAACATCAATTGGTGGAGTCAGTGGAAAAGCAAAATACTGCTTGTTCTTGGTAGATCCTGCTGTCATCAGCAAAGGGGAAAGCTGGTTGTTTTTTACCTTAAACCAAGAGGCATTAAGTTGCAGTAATACCTATCTGTGTACCCCTATTTCCATGGCAATGAGAAATACACTATTACTCACTAATACACATTATTACCAAGGTAATCATTCCTCTGTCTTCCAAGAACCAAAAATAAAATAATCATCACCACCTTTTCTGTTCCAGACTGTCCTAGCATTCATAATGATTAAACGGAGGTGGCTCACACTCCAACTTCTGCTACATAAAGTGAGGAAGACAGCTTTAGGCTCTGGATGACCCAGGGGATAGTCACTTTAGCTCTAGATGACAGCTTTAACAAGAACTCTGTAATTCCTGGCCTCTCTTCTGAGTGAAGAGGACAGCCATAGCCACAGACACTTACTTTCTCTACATGCAATTCCAATTGCCCTCTTGTCAATAAATTAAAAAAAATAATAATGCTAGCTGTATTAAGATGCTGTCATTAATTTGTGAAGTTTTGATAATCTAAAATAGGCAGCAGTCCTGGCCAAGTACATTTCAAACAAAAGAAAAAGGACACACTGAAATAAACACTTTTTATTCAGTCTTTCAATTTATCTCTCAGCCTTCAGACAGTCACAGAGATACCTGCAGCAGATTGTGACAGAAGTGGCAGTGCATCCAACCAAGTTCTTCAATGGCAAAAAGCGAGTCCACTCTCTGAAGTTCCTTAGGCCAATAAAACGGTCTTTAGTACCTCCATAACCTTCTTTTCCTCTCCTTACATTAGGCTATTTCAGAATTTGTTTTTAACTGACATTAAAAACATAGCTTGACAATAAAATTTATGTTCTACCCCTGGTAGGAAAATAGTGGCATCTTCAGCATAGCCCCAGATGATGTTTACTTAATCAAGAGTGGTAAAAAAAATTAGTGGTCAGTCACTCCAAATTACTACACATAATTTAAAATAAAGCATATACACAGTCTCAAAAATGTAAATAAACTCCCTAGTAGAAATTCAGTTAAAGTAACTGGAATTAAAACACACAATGAAAGCATCAAATCATATTCCTGTAGGCATTCAAGGCTCAGTCACCCAAGACCACACATGAAAACTGTTTCTGTAAAGAGAAACAGACAGGTTTTTGTCGTGGGTGACTGCCTTCTGAGGGGTGTAGAGGCCCCAGTATGCAGACTGGACCCAGTTCACAGGAAATTTGCTGCCTCCTGCTGAAGGATGTGACAAAACTTCCCACCCTGGTGAGGCCTTCAGATTATTACCCACTTTGGGGTTTTCAGGTGGGGAGCACTGATGTGGCCATAAGAAGTCAAAAAATAATTGATTGAGACTTCAGGGCCTTGGGGCAAGTGGTTAAGTGATCAGGAGCACAAATCACACTCTCCTCCATCCCTCCAGTTTCAGGGACTGATGAGGGTGTTAACAGGAGGATTCAGCAGATGAATTCCTCCCTCCAATCCTGGTCTTATCAGCAGGGCTTTGGGTTCTTTGATCACGGTTTGGTAAAAAACACCACCACTCCTGCTGCCAACAGATGAGATCCACCTGTCTCAGAGAGGGAAAGGACTCAGGGGCAAGAATTAGCAGGGCTCATTGAAAGACCTTTAAACTAGATTGGAAGGGGGAAGGGATTATAACTGAGACGGATAGGAATAAGACTGGGGAAGTATGTCAGTGTTTTTAAGATGGGGTGTTAGTAAGGGTGTTAGTAAGCGTGTTAGTTAGGCTCAGAACCATGAGGAAGGCCAAAAAGGCTGATATTGTGGTAGGAGTCTGTTATAGACCTCCCAATCAAGACAGAGATGCAGTTAAAACATTCTATAAGTAGCTGGGAGAAGTCTCAGCTTTGCCTGCCCTTGTACTTGACTTCAACTTCCAAGATATCACCTGCAAATACAGCACAGCAGTGAGGGAACAGTCCCATTTCTAGAGTGTGTGGAAGAGAACTTCCTTACTCAGCTGACAAGTGAAACGACCAGGGAAGGTGCCCTGCTGGACCTGCTCTCTGTGGACAGAGAAGGGCTGGTGAGTGATGTGATGGTTGGAGGCCATCTAAGGCACAGCGATCACAAAATTATTGAGCTCTTCATTCTTAGAGAAGTAGGGAGGGTGGCCAGTAGAACTGCCACACTGGACTTCTGAAGGGCACACTTTTACTTTTTAGGAGACTGCTTGACAGAGTCCCTTGCGGGCTTTCCTGAAGGGCACAGGGATCCAGGAATGCTGGACACTTTTCAAGAGGGAAGTCCTAAAGGCACAGGAGCAGGCTGTCACCATGGGCTGTAAGACAAGCTGGCAGCAAAGACTGGCCTGGCTGAACAGGGAGATTTGGCTGCAATTCAGGGAAAAAGGGAGAATTGACGGCCTTGGGAAGAAGGGGCAGGCCACGTGTGATGACTACAAAGTTGTAAGTGAGGTTATGCAGGGTGAAAATTAGAACGTCCAAAGCCCAGCTAGAAATTAATCTGGCTTTGGCTGTAAAATACAACAGGAAATCTTTCTACAAATATATTAGCAGTAGAAGAAGGGCCAGGGAGAACCTCCATCCTCTATTAGATGCCGAGGAAACATGACAACTAGGGATGAGGAAAAGACTGAGGTGCTTAACACTACCTTTGCCTCACTCTTTAGTAACAGGACCAGTTGTAATCTGGGACTCCAGTCCCCTGAGCTACAAGTTAGAGACTGGAAGCAGAATGGGTCCGCTGCAATCCAGAAAGAGATGGTCCATGATCTGCTACATCACTTAATTGTTCACAAGTTTGGGGGACTGGATGGAATTTACCTGAGAGTTCTGAGAGATCTCATGGAGGTGTTCACCAAGCCACTTTCTACCAATTTTCAGTTGTGGCTGACCGGGAAGGTTCCAACAGATTGGAAATTAGCCAATATGACATCCATCTATAAGAAGGGCTAGAAGAATAGTCTGGGAAGCTAACAAGCCTGTCAGTTTGCTGGGGAAGCTGATGAAGCAGGTCATCCTGAGAACCGACACACAGTACATGCAGGACAGTCAAATGATGAGACCCAGTCAGCATGGGTCTGAAGGGCAGGTCCTGCTTGACTAACCTGATCTGCCTCTACAACACAGTCACCTGCTTGGTGGGCGAGGTAAAGGCAGAGGATGTTGTCTATCTGGCCTACAGTAAAGCCTTTGACAGCGTTTCCCACAGCATTCTCCTGGAGAAACCAGCTGCTCATGGCTTGGATGGGCAAATGCTTCACTGGATAAAAAAAACTGGCTGGATGGGCAGGCCCAAAGAGTGATGATGAATGGAGTTAAATCCAGTTGGTGGCTGGTCACCAGTGGTGCTCGCCAGGGCTCACTACTGGGGCCAGTTCCGTTTAGCATCTTTATCAGTGACCTGGATGAGGGGATTGAGTGCACCCTGAGTAAGTTTGCAGATTACATCAAGCTGGGTGGAAGTGTTCATCTGCTCAAGGGTAGAGACCAGGGACGTAATTCTGCTGACGAGGCTGCATCTGGGCCTCTCACTACTAAAAGGACACTGTGGCACTAGAGAGTGTCCAAAGAAGGGCAACAAAGCTGTTGAAGAGCCTACAGCATATGTGATATGAGGAGTGGCTGAGAGAGTTAGGGTTATTTAGCTTGGAGAAAAGGAGGCTTAGAGGATATCTTACAGGTCTGCTCTCCCAAGTAACAAGTGATAGGACCAGAGGAAATAGCCTTAAGTTGCACCAAGGGAAGTTTAGATTGGACAAGAAGAAGAATTTCTTTACTGAATGGGTTATCAGGTAATGGAACAGCTTGCCTGAGGAAGTGGTTGAGTGCCCATCCCTGGATGCATTTAAGAGTCATGTAGATGTAGTGCTGAGGCATATGGCTTGATCGAGGTCTTCTCAGTGTTAGGTTAATGATTGGACTAGATGATCTTAAAGGTCTTTTCCGAACTAGGAAATTCTGTTATCCTTACACAGCTTTTTGCTATTCCGTTTATTAACACCTACCTTAACCTGTGACTTACTTCCACTGCCCTCCTTAATTCATGGTTGGAAATATGTCTGTGCTAGACTCTAAGCATTAGTTTATTCCCCTCAATAACCTAAAAACTGAGAAGTGCTGTATCAGATTTTTTTTTCACTCTTTTACTACCACTAATTATTCGGTCTGAAATCTGATGCATATTTTGTTCATGTTGGGTTGTTTGGCAGTAACTGAGACTTTGTTAGGAACAGTTCACTACAGTTCATTCATTATCTGTCACTAATTAAAATGATCTGTTTTATTGTCACAAAAGAAAATCCTGTTACAGAAGCTAATGAGCTGCAAACCTTCAGTAACTGAGAGGATGTGAAACACTTAATGACAGTGCCAATCAAGTCTTATTGGGATTAACCTTTAAGTATTAACTACTACTCATAAACTTAGGTGGAATTAGAGGGAAGCACAGTCAGCAAAGTATCAGTAAATCAACAGAAGCAAAGAGAAACAATGTGGAAACACTTGTCCTAACTACAACCTTCAGGTACTGCTTAAATTAAGTAAAGTATGAATTACAATTGGATTAATGATTTTTTAAAAAACTGATTATAGAGGCATCATGTCATCTTTTTTATATTAAAAAAATGTTTCCTCTCGATAGGGTCAGTGAGAAGCAAAAGCTAACTTATAAAGATGAAACAAAGTATTTTGTTGCTTTGAATAAACTATTTATACTTAAACATGCACATTTAGAAAAGGTACTTAACAATTCCAGCACCTGTATATATACAGGTGCTCCCAAGAGAACCAGAGTATTTTACCTCATGCTAAGCATGCAGTTCTGCATCTCAAACTCTGTAATCTGATTTTCATGGCTGCTGAGCACTGCAGTTCCCCATGGACTGTAGTAGTAGTTATGGATCATCATGACCTCTGACAATAAACTCAGTAATTTACGAGACTGATTTGAAGATAAAAATACAGAAACTTAACAGTTTACTTAATTGGCAGTTTCCAATTCAGTGCACTGTAGTTTATGTTGAGGAAGATGTCTGGTGGGGGGTTGGGGGGAAATGGCTATTTGCTATCAAAAAATGGAGCCACGTACTATCAGGCTAAGCAATAGTAAAGAGTGACTCCTGCAGCTGGAACTTTAATCAGTTTGGTCCTGTTTGGATCAGTCTATCAGCATGGCATTAAAACACAGTCAGGGTGTTGCAGGAATGAAAGAAAGTGTTTCTTTGCTTACAGTTAGAAAATAAAAATATTGGCTTTATTTTTCTAGATCAAAATGGGATACAGTAGAAATCAATAGGACACTTATTTGATATCATACAGAAGTTCATCCCTCCCCTATTACAAGGAAGACACCAAAAAAACTCGAATCTCCCTGGTTTATTTGGGCTTAGAAGTCTACACTTCTCAGAAGACTTAAAAACACCAAAACCAAACTGTGGTCCATTGAAACAGTCAGCATCTCCTTCAGGACCTTCTCTGAAAAAAGTCAGAGACATGATTTTCATTCTATTCTTGTTATATCCTGAAGGATAAGAGCCTCCATCGCTCCTTCATAGGCTAAGAATAGAATGCTTTGTTATTTTAGGAAACGAGGAGGGAAGAGAATTAAGAACAAGTGTATTTGCCCAGTGTACAGATCCCCAGAACAGATGCTTCTGTTTCCCTGGTAACTATGACAACACACACGCAAATTTTAACAAGACTCAAAACATCTTTGTGCAACTTATCAGGAAAGATTTAACTTCTTGGTTACATGTTCAGAAGTATCCACTAGCTCTTAACATCTTCTTGAAATCTCAGTCTCTGAGAACAACCATTTACCACACATAACATAATGAGAACAGGCAAGTTGTTTTAAAAATTATTTAATTTTCAAATGCATACATTGCTTCTTAAAATGATCATGGTGCAAAATCTTACCAACTCTCAGTTGGTTCTATTGATGTAAATTGTGCTTTTAGCTTCATTTCCATTACGAAGTCAATTTCTCCAGTAATGCTTCTATTCCTTTTACATTTTTATTCAACTTCAACTTTGGGACAAGCTTTTTCAGTCCTTTTTTGACTGTATTTGCAACTTTTTGGTCAGTGCTCCGGAGAAGGCTAGAAGAAATTAAAAAAACAAAGCCAAGGATGGTAAAGGTCAGCCTGTAGGTCATAGGAAAAGAAGCTGTCCATATAAGGAGATGATAACTATTTAGGAAGAAGAGGTGTCTGTTTGGACACTGAGCCGTTGATCACTGTCCAAATTGAGACCTGCGATGAGTGGAGTCTCTCAGGGATTGGTACTAGAACCAGGGACATTTAACATCTTTGTCAGCAACATGGGACAGTGGCATTGAGTGCACCCTCAGCAAGTTTGCAGATCACACCAAGCTGTGTGGTACAGTCAACACACTGGAGGGAAGGGATGACATTCAGAGGGACCCTGACAGGCTGGAGAGGCAGGCCCATGCCAACCTCATGAAGTTCAACAAGATGAAGTGCAAGGTACCACACCTGGGGTGGGGAAATCCCAAGCATAAACACAGTCTGGGTGATGAGTGGATTGAGAGCAGCCCTGAAGAGAATGACTTGGGGGTGCTGGTGATGAAGCACTTAACAGCAGCAGGCAGTGTGCACTGGCAACCCAAAAAGCCAACTCATATCCTGGGCTGCATCAAAAGATGAGTGGCCAGCAGGTCAAGGGTGGTGATTCTGTCACTCTACTCTGCTCTTGAGAGACCCCATCTGGAGTACTGTATCCAGCTCTGGAGCCCCCAACACAAGGACACAAATCTACTGGAGAGGGTCCAGAGGAGGGCCACACAAATGATCAGAGGGCTGGAGCACCTCTCCTATGAGGACAGGTTGAGGGAGTTGGGTCTGTTCAGACTGGAGAAGAGAAGGCTCTGGGGAGACTTTCTAGCAGCCTGAAGTACCTGAAGGAGGCCTACAGGAAAGCTGGAGGGTAGATTTAGATCAGATATTAGGAAGAAGTTCTTTACTACAAGGGCAGTGATACACTGGAATGGGTTGCCCAGAGAAACCGGGGATACTTCATCTCTGGAAATATTTAAGACCAGGCTGGATGAGGCTCTGAGCAACCTGGTCCAGTGGGAGGGTCGCTGCCCACAGCAGTGGGGTTGGAACTACATGATCTTTAAGGTCCCTTTCATCTCAAGCCATTCTATGACACTATGAATAGAGTTCAGGGCAGATTCTATTACCTCCTATAAGAAAAAGACATAAAACTTTCAGGAAACATTAAACACCAAGTGAAAACACAACCAACAGAGCACAAATCAGACTGGAAGGAAGTGTAGATCCCTACTTAATGCAGGTTCAAACACTGGGTCTGAAGGGGCTGCTCATGGCTTCACCCAGTTCAGGCTTGAAACATCCTCAATGCAGGAGACAGCCTAACCTTCCTGGGTGCCAGTCCCACAGCTGGGCTGTCCTCACAGGGAAAGGGCTTATCCTTATCTCCATCCAGACTGAGCTTCTTGTGCTGATGCCTCTCACTCTCCAGGCACACATGCACTGCTCTGAAGAGGGCAGCACTCCCCCATCCCCTTGCACTGGTGCTGGGGATGCTGCTAAGTGTCGACAGAGCTGTACTGTCTCCTAGCACTTTATTTATGCTAAGGTGGATTGTAATGTCTGCAAAAAGCCTGCTCATCACCTCAGGACTCTTCACACTTGTACTAGGTCCAAGAAGGCCCCAGATTTTTTTATAAAAATCAAATAAAAGGAAGAAGGCAAATGAAACAAAAGGGGCCTGAGTATACCAGGTAATAAGTAATCAAGCACCCCCAATGAACTCCTTGTAACTGATAGTAAGGTTAAATGATTAGAAAGTAAAAAATCTTCAGTTGGACTGACTGGGTAACTCAGAGTTTCAGATCTGCACATAAGTGACAGATGGCTTCCAAAAGCCAACAACAAAACAAAAATGAATCACAGCTTCAGGGAGAACTTGCAGTGTCTGAAAAATACTTCTGCCTGAGGAAACTGAGGTCCTTTATGACAAAAAAGTATCTAAATAATTAGTTTTTTAAATGAAAATGTTTTCCAAAAGTAAATTTATATTTTTAAAAATTCAACAATTATTTTCTGTTAAAAAAATATTGCACTTATTTCTGTACCAGACTAAAATAAACTTATCATTGCTGTATGATAGCTCAAGTTCAATGCATGCAGTTAAAGAAAGATGAGATCAGTTGCTATGTGATGGTGAGGTAAGCAGGTGTCCCATGAAATGGAGCAAAAGCAGCTGGTTCTATTTGTGTGTTCTCAGCCACCTAAACAAAAAGGTGTCAAGCCTAAAGGGTCACCAAGAGGTCAAAATACAAAGGATTCAGATTCAATTAAAATTAAAAAATATATACAAGAATCCAGAAAACACTCCTCCCCCATACTTTTATCTCTCGTTCCTCTCAGATGAGTTTCAGTATTGGTGAAAAATGTTTGACTGCCAACTGGGGACATGACCTCCCCTGCTTGGTAATAAAGCACACTTGTCAAAACCCACTTTGTAGTGCCTTGAGTAATAGCAGAGAGAGGGAAAGACTGACATTTGTCACGGACTTTTCATAAAATACACTGCTTCTGTGCTAGCTTTTGTCAATAAGTAATTAATAGTTTTCTGTTTTTTTTCCTGTATTTTTCAGTTTTCAGAACCTATGAAGAGACTGTTATCACACTGACAGCTTGAACAGTTAATGAAGTGCTATATGTGGAAAAAAAAATCACTAGTTTACTCTGCAACTTAATTTGGAAAATCAAAATAGCTTAGTACATACGCCAGCAACACCACAGGTTAAACCAATCTCCCCAGCCTTGAGTCAGGGGAGAAAAGTTCAAGATTAATACACTGTCAGTGAACAAGCCTTTATAACAAATCTCTACTGAACATCTGTGTGCAGGATCAGATAATGGCATTAGATAGATTTATTGAATTCTAAAGGGCTGTTATGAAAGGCAAAGAAAAAAGTGTTACCATTTTAGTAGCTGAACAATCTTAACAGCCACAGCCATACGTTGTGTAAACTGGTTTTGTATCTGGATTGCAACCACTCTTCTAGTACCAATTCTTCTCACTAGTACTCTGAATGATAATGGCTAAACAGAGTTAGAATTAAACTCAGATTAACTAACAGAAGTCCTATAAGCGAACACAACTTTTGCTTCGCCTTGCAGAAGAACATGAATGTCAAAATAGCCTCACTCTAAAGTCATAAAGAGAAGAAATAGAAAGTAAACTGCAAGGAGTCTACAGTAACTTTAGGAAAGAGAGAAGTGGGGTGGAAAAAAGAAAGGTTTTTATTTTTCAATATCATATTGTCTGTTTCAATTGTTTACTGGTTTTGGTTCAGTGTAAGCCTTTATGAGGATCCAGCACTGCAAGGCTGACCCAGCAGTTGCAGAAAACAGACCACAAACTTGGGGCTATAGACAAAAACTTGGATTTCTGTAACCTGACACTGAAAGGTAACTACAACGTGAAAACGGCAATGATTAACACAGCTGTCCACATTTGATAGAACAAGATGTTAACATTAGCCCAGTGCCTGTAGGGTATCTTTGATCTCACTAGTTGCATGGTTCACTGCTTTGAAGCTGTGAGCCAGTTAGCTGATCATAAGCATTTATGTGGTCTGTTCTTTTGTGTGATCTATCGCAAACACTTTTCTACTTCAGTATGAGACATAGGTTCTGTAAGTAAGGCAACAACATAAAGCAGTAAGTTATCTGAAACAAAAAAGAAAAATATCTGGATTCTTGTATGTTGCCACCAGTCCCAGGTACCTCAGAGTTAATTATTTTGCTGTAGCTACTTATGGATTACTCTTTTGAGAATTTTGCATTTGCAAGACAAGATATGGTAGGCACAGTTTTTAAAATAAATTTGATTTTTTAGATTACGATTTTCCAACATTGAGCTACTTCTTAGTACTGCAAAAGCCTGAGCTCAAGGAACAACCTATGGAAACCCCAGTTTGAATTTTTCCAGTACCCTGTTCCATTGCAGGATCACAAATGCCATGAAAGACGGTGCATGTCAAGCAAAAAATGACATTTTCCTGGTAGAAATTTCAACTGATGTTTTCTTAACTGTTCAAGAAATTAATATGGGAACATAATAAGAAATAGTCATGTGCCTTACATACCAACAAAGAATAATGGCACCTCGATTTACTTCTGCCCAGGTCTTCATATTCTCGATACCAACACGTTCCACCAATGTTCTTCCAAAGCAAACTGAAAAATGTGAGGATAAAGGGAGGGAGAAGAAAAAAATTAAGACTGTTTCTTTATACAAAGAAGCCTATTAAGAGTTCTCAGCAGGTCTGATTTAATCAAATAGTTTTTAGCCACCAAGTATTCACAAAGTTTTGTTCTCTCAAAATAACCATTTAGTGAAATATAGATGTTTGATTACTTCCAAGTGTTGCTTAAAATTAGACAATAGCAGCACTGTGACAGTTTACTAGTACAAAGAAGGCAAACTTTCTGTTTCTTTTTTAAAAGGTTGTCAAAGGCTACTCATGTCTTAGAAAAGGCATCCTTCGACACCAACAGAAGAGCATACAGACTAATACATACACACCTCAGCTGAAAAAATGCTATGTTTTCAGACATCTAACTCTACAACTAAAGAAACACAATTTTCATGGATGAAGTTACTTAAAACATAAGAGCTAATCCTTTATTGATGCATGAAAACCACTAGGAACCTTGTTTCTTTCAGCTGTTATGGATGCTACAGGGCTCTATTTCCTCAGTAGTTTTGAAAGCCTAAGATGACTGGCAGATTTATTACACTAATGGCATATGGAAAAGAAAAAAAACTTAGGCTGACCTCAAGTGCTCAGCTGAATTTGAAGTTCACTTCAGGAAAATTGCTCGTACAACTTGTATGTTAAGCAAATTTATCAGTAAGCAACCCACAAAACTCACCAAACCCCAACAAACTTCAAACTCCAAACAAACACTGAGCTATTTTTCACTGTCACTATAGATCAATTTTTATCCAACTTGTTCCCTGTGTGGTAAGAATCTGGTTGTTTTTTAAGCCCGTTCCATAAACTCTTGAGCAAGAATTCTGAATCACCCACTCTTTGGAGGCAACAGAGAAACCAAACTGAACAGCTTGTTTAGAAATGGGAACTGCACATTGTAGGCAGAAAGAAATTCAGGTAACTGTCCTCATCTCAGACTAGTGTCTAAAGGACACGCTTATGCAACTTCCCATTTGCATATCTTTCATCATCCACTTGATAAGAAGCAAATAACTTTCTTTCAGAAACATTCAATAAAGCCCAACTAACTCTTATTTTTAAGGGAAACAGTGGATATGTGAATGTAGTGAGAAAAAACAAAACCAAAAAAGGTTAACAAGGTCTGATAATTTTGAAAAAAATAGCCCACTACACACAAGGAAGTTTCCTCCAGATTATGCTATGCCACCCCCACATCCTTTCATGTTTTGAGGTTTATCTATGAGAAAAAGCAACTTACAGTAGGATATGGTGATTCACACAAGATTTTACAGTTATGTAATAAAGTAAGTTTAAAAGCTAAATTAAGATGAGAACATCTGTGCCCAATCTTTGCCTTCTGAGATATAAAATAGCAAAGATGTCCTATTTTTGTGCATGAATTGTTGTAGTTATAGTAATAAACCATTAACCCAGCAGCACTAGTGAAAGCAATGAAGATCACAGCTTGGCTCACAAACACTAAGGAAGCAAGCCATCTTGTGAGAAAGACTGCTTTTTCTATTATTATCCTTTAAATTGCTGTGTAACTTAGCAAAGCTATCAAGACATTTTAAGTACAGAAATGAAGTCTGGCCCAAATACACAGTAAACCCTTCAGGTAAAAAAAACAGACCAGAACTTGCTTTACAGGAAAAGCAGATGTATCCTTGGCATTCTGTTCATGTTAACAGCTCACAACAGCAAAAAGATAGAAGCAATAGTCTTAGAGAATATGTTAAATTCACCAATCTCGTTTTAGGTTAGATAACTGATTATTCTCAAGTCATAGTTCAATCAAATAAAGCTGAATTTCCAACATACCTTCTTTTCCACTCTCTCTCATTTTTTCATCTTGCTCTATTAACCATTTCAAAACAAGATGGCCTGCTGGATGCTCTGCAATATGAAGCTTTAAGGGGAAAAAAAAAAAATCCAAACAAACCCAAAATATTTAATGATGATGTTTCAAAATGTGGTTACTTGTCTGTCCATAAATAGTCCTGCTTGCTTTATCCCCTCTGCCCTTGGATACCCTATCACACTAATCCATTTAGTCAGTACCTATGCAGATATCAACAAGTTCTATGCATGTATCTGAATACTTACTTAAATTAACCGGCTTACTTTTAACTGCCTTTCCTGTAACATCTGACTTTCAGTAATATAAAGCATATCAACCAATGTTTCATCCACTCCTCCAAGAACTTCACGCATACTGAAGCAGAATCTCTTGGTCTAACTGCCTCTACATGAACTTCCATATTTTCTACATTTTCACAGACTTGAAAGTTCACTACAGTATGGTTCATTGAAAAATCACAGAAAACAGAGTAGCTCATGTAAAATTCTGTAAAATGCATACTTTAAAGGGGAAAGACAGCAAATTCAGCACAACTATAAAAATCTAGAGGATATGTATCTTAAATACAGCATTTTTTTGTTTTCTAGCCTACAAACACATATCTGTCTGAGCTTAACAACAGGGGAGGGGCACACTTTGAAGAGAAGGTCATACTTCAAAGACAAACAGCTATTATCTAAGATCTTCCCTTGTATGGAGATACACACATCTAAAAGCTAAAACACCCTTTCAGTCCAGTGCAAACAAATGAACTACAAAAAATTACTGACTGCTTGATTGCATAGTGATAACATTAAAAGACAGACATCATCAGCAGCTACCTTCCCATAAAGTATTTAAAGCAGTTTTGAATATTCAATGCCAGGAAGAACCCTTCTCTACAACTCAGATGACATGCTGTCTCAAGTCTTCGTAATTCCAGATGCAATAATAAACTACGCAAGGAAAATGTCAGAAAAGAGACATCACACCTAATTTATGAGTGCTATCAAGGCAGTATGTTAATGTCTTACATAATGGAAAAAGTAAGCAGACTTCATTTTAGTAATACAAAAGAAGCAAATGCTCTTCAAGACATCAGCACCTTGTCTTCTGGTATGTTACCTGCCCATCATTGCCGCCTGGAACCAGCTTTTCTGCTGCTAAACTGGCAATTGCATCTAGTGCAGGCTGGATGTCACCAAGAGCCGTTCGTAAGATGTCAGCAACCAAGACAAAGGTAGCTTTGTCTATCACTACTTCTTGAGTATGTTCTTGCAAATATTCTAGCAAAGGTGAGGAAATGGCTTCCAAGAGCTCATGGCGGCGGAGTTCACTATTCTTCTTACTGATAAAAGAGACCGAACATGACTGCTAAAGACTGTCTCTGTATGCACATCAAGCAACAAGAAATTCAGAACATATTTGCTATTTGAGACAGCTAGAAATCACTGGAAAATCAAAATAAAGCATTATTCTTTCCCTTTTCACATACAATTAAACACGCTGCACACCCATTTTAAGAACACATGGAAGGAGAAGTGTACTGGCTGACTGCCAGTAAACCTCATAGAGGTTTTTGCTAATTTAATGTGTTTATTTTCTATTTATTCTGTTATCTCAACTACTGAGATATATTTCTTAAACAGCTCACTGGTCATCTAAAATTGGTCCTTCCTCAAATTCTCATAAGCATCACTGTCAATATCAGAGAATGAATTCAGTTAAAAAAATTCCATTTTTACTCCTACACTTTGAGATATGCCTTTACATAACTCAAAACACTAACAATGCATATTATTTTTTTTCTGCTATGCTACATTTTATACAAGAGTTTAAACAAAGAGCACATCACAATTTTTGCCCTTTACAAAGTGGGGAAACTGCTGATCACCAATACATTACTGGTCACCTGTAATCATATACAAACTTTAAAACACAACTGGAAAATAAGGACTACAATTAACATAGATAAATAATAGGTAAGTATTACTAGGTATGTTTCTATTACTTAGATATACAACAAAGAAAAGCTCAAATTAAATCAATGGTAACAGAAAGATGTATGAACTCTTTTGGACCCTAAGGAAAACAACCTTTATATCTGAGTTACCTGTGGGCATTTCCATCACCCTGTTGTAGAAGTGTGATTATTTCTGGAACAAAATGTGCAGGGTCTCTAGGACTCAGCAAGTACAACAAGACCTTCTTTCCATATTTGTTGTTTATTATATTGGGCAGAGAAGCATTTATTTCCTGTAAAAGTAAACAAACAGTAAAAAATGTAAATGAAATAAGTTTTAATCCATCAGTAACGACTGATTAATTTTCAAATGCAAAGCTTGAGGAAGGAAAACTATACACTACAAGTAAGATGAATATCTGCTTGTGAAAATATAAAAATAACCCAACTAGTAAGAATGAAAGTTTGGAGAAGTGAGAGAAATTAAAAATATTAAGGTTTAAAATGTGGTCATCTGACACATCCATGTCACTAATTAGAAAATACTACAGAAGGACAGGAGTTGTTTTCACTGATACATGCAAGTACAAAGAACAGCATGTATTCTGGTACAGCATACACTGTACAAACATAACCTCAGCAGACCAGACCAGACCAGACATAGAAAAAGGCTCACTGACCACATCATCTTAAGAGTACTCACTGATAGCATGCTGACTTTCAAGGGACTGTATATTGATAGACAGCTATGACAGTCCATGGAAAAGTCCATCTCAATCAGATCACAGAACATTCACCAGGAAAAATTAAGTTTCAATAACAGAATAAAACTGACTTCTGCTAGAGTATAATTTTCAGTTTATTTGAGCATTAACTGAAAACACTGGGCATGCCCTAGATGTCAGTTGTTGTCTAGGAGTCACCATTTCATGAACTACAGTCATCACCTCATACACTTGTACACTAACACAGATGAAGAGGAAATGTTTTTACATGCAGGGGAGTTTTCTGGTTTATTGAAGCATGCTGATATATTCAGATGGAAGCACTTATTTGTACTCAAATTGTTGTCAGCTTCTCAACAAATGTCCTTTCACAGAGCAACGTGCATTTTAGAATTATATTACACAGAATTATTATTGAGGCTGACCTCTGAGATCATCGAGTCCAGCCTATGACCTAACACCACAATATCAGCTAAATTATGCCACTAAGTGCAGCATCCAATCTTTTCTTAAACACCTCCAGGGATGGTGACTCCAACACATTCCAGTGTTCTGTCACCCCTTCTGTGAAGAAGTGCTTCCTAATATCCAACCTAAACCTCCCCTGGCACAGCTTCAGGCCATGCCCTCTC
>JANHFX010026782.1:7056-17771 GCA_027560015.1 Chloroceryle amazona | reverse complement strand
CATGGGCTGCCAGCTTTTCCAGGAGGATGCTGTGGGAGACTTTGTCAAAGGCTTTGCTGAAGTCTAGGTAGACCACAACCACAGCCTTCCCCTCGTCTACCAGACGCGTCACCCAGTCATAGAATGAGATCAAATTGGTTAGGCAGGACCTTCCTTTCCTAAACCCATGTTGGCTGGGCCTGATTCCCTGGTTTTCTTGTACGTGCCAATTGATGTCACTCCGGGTGGTCTGCTCCATAACCTTGCCAGGCACTGAGGTCAGGATGACAGGCCTATAGTTTCCTGTATCCTCCTTTCAGCCCTTCTTGTGGATGGGTGTCACATTTATGCAAGTTCCAAGGGCCAGTGAAGAATCCTGAATACCATCCAGACACTCTTGACCATTATGATAATCCACTCCTGGCAACTTTTAATAGGCATACAAAATTTATGAATATCAAAGCAAAGGAGGCTGGTAGAGAGCTCTGGGCACTTTCAGCATATTTTGCAGGCCATAGCCTTTAAAACTCTCATTCTTCCACTTGAAAATTCTTCTAGCAACAGCTAGAAAAAGATAAATAGAAAAATTTAAACAAATATCATCCTTTATTATTATGGGGCCTGTATGTTGTCTTCAAGGGGAAGAGAAACAGAGAAAGGTGTTTGAAAACTGGTAGCAAATGGTAAGGCTTTATTTCAAAAACACTGCTTAAACCTAGATGAAAATGAGTTTTGATAAACTGAGATAAACACCTGTTTGATGCAGTTTTGTAACTATGAATAAAACCCTATTACTGAGATTTTCACACTCCAGGCATAGAAAAAAAAATAAATTTAAAAGTTCTTTATGAGGACAAAAAAATACAAACAAAACCCACATTCTATCTTCTCAGTATGTACATTCAGATTGGGATGTATGTGATGTTCATTTATCAATTAAATGGATGACAAAGGTGCTGAAATATTTCAAAACTTTAGTTCCAATAAAGCACAAAAATCATATACACTTTGAAGTCAATCTACAACAAAGCCATTTTGCATATAAGATAAGAGATATTTTCTTTTAAATTCTCAAAAAAAAATATTTCTCTCACTGTTTCTTGCGAATTACAAAATTTAGTCACTTTCAGTGCCAGAACAGTGAGAAAGTACCAGGAGAAACTCTAAAACACAGGCATGTTGTCTTGTTCATACTGTCTCCCTAGCACCATCTGCTTGGAATCATGATGAAAAGGAAGGACTTCCCACCAAAATCTGCTTGAATCCTGACACATTCCAAGCTCACAAGCTCCGATCACATATGAAGATTTTTCAATCACATATTGAAGCACCATGCATATTCTTTGGTCCTAGATTAATACTTTATGGAGCTAAGACATGGTAAGAAAAGTCTTTCCTCAAAGGATTGAAAGAGTTCAAAACCTTCCCAGACATTCTGCCAAACATAATTTATCGATTTTGTAACACTATGAAAAAAAAATTAAAAGCCCTGCCTAAATGCTGATTCTGCCACTCCCCCCATCTTTATTATTTTACTTACATTCCTTAAACTAAATTTTATTATCGTCAGAATGATAATCAGTATAAGGTGTTTCAGAAGTCTAACTGCTCTTTAAGACAATTTCAAGGGTTGGATCCTTCTAAAGAGTATGCTTCAATGGTTGGTTTCTAGATGCTTCCACCTCATCCCCTGCTACTAGTTTTCATTCACCATCTGAAGAGCTGGTTTAGACCTTACTTTATTTTCTTAACGCTCCCTGATATCCCTTCCCTACCCTGACCTCACAGAAACCCAGATGGGCCTACTTTGTACCTGTGAAGGACACTCCTTATTCTCCTTTACTCTTCTGTGCAGATTGTTGTGGTAGTATCACCAAATAATAAACACTCCATTATCTTTGATCTCAGATGATGGAAAAACAGAGATGATTTGGGAATTAAACAACACCTTGGAAGCTCAGCTAAAGCCCAACATAGTATCTGAACCGAAAAACCCTCCAGAAAGTGTTTGTAACAAGAACTCAGTGATTTTGTACCAAGACAGCACTGATTTGCCAGGGCTTATTTGCTTGGATGTTGCCTGGAAGTTGCTGCAAAATGGACTTTAAACAAAACCCACTCATGATTACAGCTGATACACTTGAGAAGCAAAAGCCGTACCTATACTGAGATGTTTTTCTCTCTCCACACCCATCAGAGAGGCACAGACTTAGGGCCAAATACCCATGCTTGGATACAAAAAAACAATTCCCCCCTATGCAGAGGTGCTCAATGGAATTGCTGCTCACATTTTTAAAACAAGCCCCATCATAACCACTTTCTTCTCATATTCCTCCTCCACGTGAAGAGTATTTGCTTCATCTTTACCTCCCTGCCACTGCTTCTCAATCAGTCATGACTAAAAGCTACAGCATGAGTACTCTTATAAGAACATTACAACCTACAAATCAACGTTAATTATCCTGCTTGCATGAAAATTAATTATACACCATGAATTCTCTTTTACCAGTGTGGAAACATAATTTTATGGTAATTTACAAATTAAAACATTTTAGAAGTGATAAAATTTGCATGTAAATATCATCTTAAGTATAAACACTTTATGAACCCTATTAAATAACTTTTGGAAGGAAGGTGGGAACCTGAGGCATTCCAAAAGGAAGCAAATTCATACTAGATCATACTACCCTTAACTGTTCATTCTGCAGTTCCATGTAGGTGTAGCTATAGTGCTATCATGTTTCAGACATCTATCTGTATCCATTTGGGAAACCATATAAAAGTATTACAAGGATTTTATCCAGAATGTTAGTTGTCATTTAATTATCAACATGTTAAATAAAACATATCAAGTTTTGAGAATTAATGTGAGTTAATACTTTCAGCATCCAACCGTAAATCTTCCAAGTACTTTTTCTTGCTTGAATACATGCTATACTATATGCAAGCCTGCTGCCATGTTCCTGAAAGTTTACTATAATTTATCACTTTTCAGGATGCTACTTCTGCAAAATAAAAGAGCTAAACGTGCTAAAAAAGCTTTTTTGCAATAATCAGTTTGCACAATAAGGACACACTAGGCACAGATATTCTTGACATTTTAGGTTTGCCTGTAAAAGGGATAAGGTGACACCCTCATTTTGAAGTTTTCCACCAATTTAACCTCTTGAAATACTACCACAAAGTACTCCACAAAATTCCAGGTCTCGTTAAGGATTACATCATCATTTCTTAGATTCTCTCAAGATTCTATGACAAAGACATTGACTTTAAAGAGATTCCAGTCATCCATCAGCCAGAATGAACATGTACAAAAAGGGTAATTTTCAGCAAGTTCTCAATCTAGCTTAAGAACTAATTCAAATATATAACCGAAAACAACATGTGAAAGTGCTGAGGTCTTCTATGAAAAGAAAAAGGTAACCATGATACACAAACATAATGAAATAGGAAATGTGGAAAGCAATTAAATGGTTTGGAAAAAAGCAGATGGGTTCCTCCTCTCATTCTGCTATACAATGAAAAAATACACTGAACTATTAAATATATGATTTTAGGAAAAAATTCAGTTACTTACTGATATAATTAACTGTTTCATAAGTTTAGTGTCATCAATGCAATCAAATGCTGCCAGCAAGACCAGATGAGAAAATTCACCCTGTAAAGAGGAGACATCAGAAACCTGCAGTGAAATTCGTCAAATTCTATGAATATACTAACTGATTTAGAATAAATATTTCTGAGAGTTTGTCTCAAACATGACACAACATGAACCACGAGCAAATTCGGTCTACTGTAACAGAATGAGAGAACATTTAGGCTCTCTCCAAAAGCAAGGCTTGTTAAGAGAAGCATTTTGATAAAAGAAAAGGTATATTAAGTTGACCTATCATTATACATTGATACACTGTTCTATCACATCCAAACTATTAACCTAATCCTATAGTACAATCATAATTTCAAATTATAAGATTTTACTTGCAGGAACATTACAGAGATTTTGTTTCTATGGTTGATTTGCTTAAAACAGAGATAAATCACATACCGCATTTTGGAGGTCATGTCTGTGCAATGAGCCAGTCTCTACCGCACTGATGGAGAGCGAGTCTCTAACAGTGTTCCAGTGTTGTTTTAGCTATTATATACTGACTGTCTCATATTTTTATATATTTTATAAAATGTAACAACATATTTATTCTAGAACTATAAAATTATGGAGAGAAGCATTACTTGGACCAGTGGTCTCCAAAGACAATCCACTGGGGTGCAGGAAGAAATTTTTTTTGGTACCATTTGTAAGTATACAAAAAGAACTACTGGTTATATTTATTTCATCCTCTTTAAATTTCTATTCCTGTGTATGTTTTTATATAATGTATACTAGTAGAGGTACATAATTTATACATAAACATACATATAATGGGAATACATACTCAGGGTGTTGTGATCCAACAAGTTTGGTTATCGCTGATTGAGACCACAACTACTGCTAGTAAATAGATCAATAGAGCAAATAGGAAGAGAGGAAGTTTAAAATGCTTTTCTTAACAGTTTCAGTTTTGTCCAGAACTATGAGGTCTTATTGCAACTCTACTGGTGCTGCAGAAGTTGGGGTCAGTCTCTTCTCCCAAGTAGCAAGCGACAGGACAAGAGGAAATGGCTCAAGTTGTGCCAGGGGAGGTACAGATTGGACATTAGGAAAAAATCATTGACCAAGAAGGCTACCCAGGGAAGTTTCTTAGTCACTGACCCTGGTGGTATTTAAAACATCTGCAGATGAAGTGACTAGGGCCATGGTTTTGTGATGGACTTGGCAAGTGCTGGGTTAACAGTTGAACTGAATGATCTTAAATGTTTTTTCTAACCCAGATGATTCTGTGATTCTATGTTACCCAGAAAAAAACCTAAATACAGACTTTTTCTATTGTATGTCACTTCAGCATTAAGTCATTTCCTGACAAAAAAAATTATGGAGCATCTTATTAAAACTACACACATTCAAATGGTCCTTCCAATCACACACCCAACACATCTTAATTTTTGCTCCTCTTCTCTATACATATTACTTTACCCCCAACCAAAAAGAATTAACCAATAAGCAATATGAAGGTGCACTATAAAGGTGGGCTAAAAAAACCCAAAAACTTTACAGAAGAAAAATTAGGACTTAATTATTAATTCAGATACTTTAAAGAAGGATAGTACTACATGCAGTGCCCACAATGAAGCTTCTCAGTGTATCTCTAAATATTCCATAAAGTTCATTATGTTTCATATTATCTAATACATCACCACTATTTTAAACCTAGTTTTATTGAGATCTCATAGTTGTTTCCAGTACCAAATCGAATTAGTATCGTATCAAATCACTTGTTTCAGAGACTATGAAATAAATAGTTAATGAATACTCACCGTTGCAATTTTTTCAATGTAAGTCTTCATTGTTTTCACAATGACTTTTCTGTCCTATCCAAAAGAAAGCAAGAAACTCAAATGAGCCTATAGTGCCTGTCATTTTGATTAACTCCATTGATATTTATACCTTCATAAAACCAACCTTCAATTTACTTACTAAAGCAAAGGCTATTTACCAAAGTCTCACATTTGTACAGTTTGTCGACACTGAGTTAAACCTGAACTGTGAAACTCAATCCTAGGAAGGTTGTGATATGTTTACAAGTCCAGCCCACCAATGGGAGATGCAGAAAAGGGAAACTTGAAAAAAAGAAAAAATTAAAAAAAAAACCCACCATAAATGTTCACCTGTATCTCATTCATTAATTACAGAAAAATGCACTTCAACTCTTCACTTGGAAAGACACTTATTCAACAGGACCTGTAACTTTTAAAGTAGGAAGGACTATTGTTGCCAAACCACTTTTACTAGCAAGATTTTGTTGGAAGAGTTTCCTCAGTGCCTGTACTTTTGGTTCTTGCGTCACTGCTTAGTCTTCCTTGGACCCATTACAACCCCTAGACCCTAGTAACTTCAACTTTTTTTGAACTCTTTAAGAAGCAAAATATTTGCTTAAGTTCTGTGGAGTTATTTTTGGTTTTGTTTTTTTAAGGGTGTGTGTGCTTTATGTATTGTTGTTGTTATTTTTTAATACAGAAAAAGACAGGAGGCATTACAATATTTCCAAGAGATGATGGCATATGTTACAGCTAAAGTATTTCAGTATACTGTATCAGTAGAAGAAACTAAAACACAGTTCCTAACACATTTTCTAAGTCTTGGCATTCCAAAGCCAAACATTGTTCCACATTATGGTTTTTCTTCTGTCTTCTTGCTACTGCTAATTTAATCTGAATAAAAAAAAAATTTACAAGATGAATGAATGGCAAATAATCTTTAAATGTAGAAGCTTTGTTATCATGAAGAACTCAAAAATAAAAGGAGATGCTTCCACTATGTAGGTTCTAAGGAAAGCATGTGATTCACAAAAAAAACAATGCTTGTTTGTCAATAAGAAAAGTGAAGCCACTTTTTAACCTTCCTCTCTAATACTTAGCTGCATCAAAATGTGTGCCAGCAGAAGGATCCATATGAGCAATCACACTCAGTCTCAGACTAGACTATTATTAAAGAGGACTGTGTAGACAGAAATCAAACAATACCTTTGGAGTACCATGCCATAAGCAGTGCATTGCTACTCGGGCTCCATCATGAGTGTGTGCCAGGTAGATGACAGCCTCTCTGATAGCTTCTATCATTTCCTGGGGAAGAAAAGGTGATAAAGAAAAAAGGTGAAAGAAAAGGCCTGAGAAATCTCAAGGCAGGTGGGTGAGGGCATGAAAGAACTTCTTTGCCCACAACACTATAGAGACCATCACTGGCTCTACAGTACCATTCTAACTGCCTTGACCTATGAAAAACAACCTCAACAGAATCCAAAAGACTGTATGTAACATAAGCTTTCTTCCTTCAAAACTACATTGCTCATCATGTTCAACCTGTGAAACCAGAACAGTACTGAAAGTTGTCAGTACTGTTGTCCTGTTCCAAAAATTCAAGAAAGAGTGCACAGAACTGAGACTGAAATAGAGGAAACAACGACAACTATTCATTTAGGAAGAAAATGTTTGAAGATGATGCAATTTATTTCTACATGCAGGGTATTAGCCAGTAAGCAAGAACTAAAAGGTCATTTAAACATCAGGTGATGTTATAAATCAGATATGACAAGATTTAGTCAAAAGTTCTTCATATCAAAGGAAGGAGGTTTTGAAGCCAACTGACAAATAACACCGTCCACCTAGAAAGAAAAAACAAAAGAAACCAATCGCCCCGCTACACCCTCCCGGGTTACTAGATACTACTTCTGTTACTATCTCATAGATTTCCTGGATATGAAGCTCCTACCTGTCTCACTTTCTAAACCTTGCTTCTTCTCTTTCCCAAGTCAAAGGCTTCAAGCATTTTATCATTTTAGAAACTGCTCATTCACAACATGATTTGAGATACTAGCCATACGCATAGGCAGGACCAGAGCTACAAAAGGGGTTTCCAAATCCCAAAAGGAATATCCATTGGCTATCATGTCTGCAAGCAAGGAGGAAGAGATATGCCCTTACTCCCGAGATTCACACAAGACTGCAAATCCTGAAGCATTCTCTGACAGAGCATTACATAAAATCAAGCATAGGAATGCTTAATTAGGTTAACATCTGGACTCAGAAAAGGCCATGAATAGATCTCCTCACTATGCTTAGTTTTGGGTTTGTTAATAGTAACAAAGAAGAGTTCAGGAGTTCAGTGCAGCAGAATTATTTAAAAGGCAGCTAGTCCAGAAAGCTCTACTTGGGCTGGGGCAAGATGGTGCTGAACTCCAGAATCAGTGCAAGGCTGACGGACACAGTCTGAAGACAGGTGAAGTCAAGCAGGATACCAGCTTATACAATGCCACATCACACAGATGCACTTAAGCCTGTTTTTTTGCAAGAATGGCTGGGGGTAGGCTTGAAACTGGAATTTAATATAGACATAGCAATACAAGCCATATGCTTGGTTCAGAATGACTCAGAAAACAAAGTTTTGGCTGCTGACAGAAGGGCCCAATCTGACTGTATTTTGGTCAAGAGTTGTTTGGACAATGGCTAGAAGTAGTTAATACACATTGGAAAGCTAAACTACCAGAAGCAATGTCTGGCTTTAATCATTCCCCAGCTACTAAGAAGGACCATTTAACATGGAGAGAACAAATATTAAAATAGTTCCATTGGATTTTTATTTTTTTTTTTAAATTCAAATATCACAAACACTATTGCTTTAGTGTGCAAGTTCACTGTGACCTTACATCTCCATACAACACTACCCCCTGGTCACCTCTCTGGAATCACCAGGTGTGTAAAACTCTAAATGCAAGATGTTTTTATCTATTTACCTTGTAACACTTTAATGGCAAGATTAAAAAGATTCTACCCAAAGGCAAAAGACAACAAAAAACCCTCAAATAAAATATACTTACAGATCTTTGTTTTGGAAGAGCGTAAGTGAAAAAGTCCAAAAAAACTTTATGCACCAGTGAGTGCTTTATCACAGCTTCTCTGTATTTGGGAAGAGGAAAATAAGCAAAAAGTCCCTCAAAGAAATGGTTTTAACATAAGCTAGCAATAAGTCAGGCAGTGTGGTGTGCAGAAAGCACAGTCATGCAGGATTAGATGCTTAGCATTTACAATACATGAAAGATTCTACCAGGACATACAAATATTAAAGCCTAGCAAAGTATCTTCTCTTGAAGGCAAATGGAGAAGCTTATCCAATAATGCCTTATGGAACCACACCACATTATGGTATTTCTATTGATTGTTTGAATGGGGCAGGGAACACACTAGTTTACAGAACTATAGTTTACATTTCTATTTTATTTATATCCAGTATTAAGATAAGATACCCATTTTGACACTTTGGAAAAAAACATAGTTACTATACCAAACAACACTGCTATAGCTTAAAAGGCTATCCATCAGTATGTCTGTTTGTATGTCATATATAAACTGATTCATGCTAGATTGTCACACCTTAAACCAACTTCTGTCCTTACTTTTGCGCCATCGGTGTAAGAATCTGTTTCATTTCATCCAAGATGGACTCTTTCTTCTCAGGTTGAGCTTCTAACACTTTATCCAGTGTTGGGACAACTGGTGTCTGAAATGGATGCACAATCAGAGGTTTAATTCTTCCCCGTAAATACCAGATTGCATAGAAAATTATAATCTTTAGTCCCTTTTCAATCAAAATTCATGAACAATGTCACAAACAAAACGAAGTTTCTGCAAAACAGTTTTTACTGGTTACAAAAATAAAAAATGTCATCTACTTCGTGTGTGTCAGAAGCCATATACTTCTATGGTTTAAATACAGCTTTAAATTAGAAAGGAGTGGATTTAGATTAGAAATAAGGAGGAAGTTCTTGACCACGAGAGTGGTGGAGCCCTGGAACAGGTTGCCCAGGTAGCTGGTTGAGGCCCCATCCCTGGAGACATTCAAGGTGGGGCTTGACAGAGCTCTGAACAACCTGCTCTAGTTGAGGATGTCCCTGCTCTCAGCAGCTGGGTTGGACTAGATGACTTCCAGCCCAGACATTTCTATGTTCTATGTTTCTACAAATTGAGTACTCATTATTAGCAAACAAAAGCTACTTCTATAGTCTAAACTGTTATTACATATATTTCAAAACTCTACAAAATTCCAGGTCTTGTTACGGAAGTACATCATAATTTCTTATGAACCCACATACCATTGATTCTCGGGTTTGCACCTGAAAATTACTTGAAGCACTCATGCCAAGAATGCTAGAAGAATGATGGAAGCTAAATGGCACTTTATTTCAGAAGCTGTCTTATTCCCAGTACAAATTACAGCCCACAGACACAGCAAACATGCCTTTCTATTACAGTGTTGCAAAACGCTTTATTCTAACTTACAATAAACGACCTGTAAAGAAAAAATAGATATGTGGTTCCAAAATTAGCTTTTAATTTCTTATATAATTTTAATAGAAATCTTGGGTAAAAGTGTGCCATGCTGTGCACAGAGGTGTAAAAGTCGCTCTAGTCTAGTTAATAATTGTGTAAAACACTTTTGTATTTTGTAGAGGATAGAAATTATTTGTGCCTCTAAGAGAAACCAATTTCCCAATTCAGAAAGAAAGAAGGAAAAACAGAAGTCAAAAGAAAGGAGGCTGTAATTTTTAAAAAGGTTCTCATTGCCTGGTGAGGATCTACATCTAAATGGTTTCAAGATATTTTAAATTCAACTCCTATGATCTCTGCGGGAAAAGGAAAGCCAAAAACGAAGCCTAAATGACATACTGTGTATAGATACAGGCACATCCTGCCCACACTCGATTCTCATGAGACGTAAGGCAGTTCTGACATAAAAGCCATTTACAACACCATCTTATTTCAGCAAGGACGACCACTTCAGGCTAGTCACTATAACACTGCAGTAGTTGCAACTATATGATATCAGATGGCCTTTCATGAGCAGAGCAAGCTCATACATAAACAGAGTTGGTCAGACTCAGTGATCTCAACAGGAGGAGAGGGCATGGCCTGAAGATGTGCCAGGGGAGGTTTAGGTTGGGTATTAGGAAAAAATTCCTCATGGAAAGGGTGATTAGATACTGGAAAGGACTGCCCAGGGTGGTGGTGGAGTCACCATCCCTGGAGGTGTTTAAGAAAAGATTGGATGTGGTGCTTGGTGACATGGTCTAGAGACACCTTACTGTGGC